>JUFY01033649.1:29148-64032 GCA_001855655.1 Leptopilina clavipes
ATCTTAATTAAATATGATTATACACTATATTCTGTTTTTTTTTTGTTCATATTTTATAAAATTCGTTTAAAAAGTAAGAAAAATTCTATCCAATGTATGTCGACATTAAATGTCTTTAAAAATTCATTAAAAGTTATAAAAAGAAAATTTTATCGATAAAACTGAATATCTATCAGTATTGACAAGATTCTTATCAATTTCCATTATAAAAAAAAAATGTAAAATAATAAGAACTTGTTTTTTATTATTTCTTTAAATAGTAATTTTTTTTCCAAACATTATATGAATTGCAAAAAATATGAATCTTTGAGATCAATTTTTCCATTGTTTTAAAAATGAAAAAATGAATTACCTGTTGCAAGTGTATAAATAAAAAATAAAAACACGTTACAGGGGATCGCAATGTCAAGTCTATTTTGCTAATTAGTTTTTTCCTTTCTAGATATTCAATCGGTAATAAGCAGTTACCTTACTTCACAGTATGGGCGCAAGAAAAATTGAATGTCGATATAGATTCAAAATTAAATGATCAAGAATTACCAAAAAGTTATCCAGAGCCAATTTTATCGGCAAATCTATTGGATGCAATTAAACAAAGTGGAATTGAATATTCGATAGAAGGGACCGATCGACTAGTACGGGCACATGGTCATACTTTGCGAGAAATTTTTATGCTTAAACATGGCACATTTCAAAGAATACCGGACATCATTCTATGGCCAAGTAAATATTATTTATCAATCTTTTTTTCAAAAATATTTTTCCTTGTAAATCGGAAATTGTTTTTTTTTTATTTTGGTTTGTAGAAAATATAATAATAATAATTGTTATTTATTCTTTTATTCAGAATGTCACAGCGATGTGGAGAAAATCGTGAAGATCTGTGCGGATTACGACGCGGCATGTATACCTTTTGGAGGTGGAACAAGTGTCAGTGGTGCAGCAAATTGTCCCATCGAAGAAAAAAGAACAATAATTTCACTTGACACATCGCAAATGAATCGAATATTGTGGCTCGATAGGGAGAATTTACTCGCATGTTGTGAAACTGGAATAATTGGTCAAGATCTTGAACGTGAACTTCGATTACAAGGATTCACATCTGGACACGAACCGGACTCATATGAATTTTCGAGGTGAGTCCCTATTTCTGCCAATTGAAAAAATCCATATTATTAAATTTAATAATTAATAATAATTAAATTATTATTGTTCAGTTTGGGAGGATGGGTCGCAACAAGAGCAAGTGGAATGAAGAAAAACATTTACGGAAATATCGAGGATATTGTCGTTCGATTAAGAATGGTCACTGGTAGAATTGAGGACACTGCAGTGACGTTGGAAAAAGGATTTCAAGTACCGCGAATGTCCTGTGGACCAGATTTTGATCAAATGATACTTGGTAGCGAGGGAACACTGGGTGTAATTACAGAAGTCGTTTTCAAAATTCGACCACTGCCTCAAGTTGTCAAATACGGAAGTATCGTATTTCCGGATTTTATTAGCGGAGTCTCTGCCATGCGGGAGGTAATAAAACAATTTAAAAACAATTTGTCAAATTGAAGAAACTAAACATTAAATTTATTTCCAGGTAGCGAAGCAACGATGTCAACCTGCGAGTATTCGACTAATGGATAACGAACAATTTAAATTCGGACAAACCCTGAGACCGGAAATTGGATGGGGAGGTCTTCTTCTTCAGGGCTTGAAACACGCCTACGTCACCAAGATAAAAGGCTACAATTGGGACAGCATATGTGTTGCGACACTTTTATTTGAAAGCGACTCAGCTAACGATGTGGCACTTCAAGAGCAAAAGATTTACAATATTGGAAAAAAATTCAATGGTATTCCAGCTGGTGAGAGTAATGGTGAACGCGGTTATACCCTAACGTTTGTTATCGCCTATATTCGTGATCTTGGACTTGACTATGGAGTTGTATCGGAATCTTTTGAAACATCTGTTTCGTGGAATCGTGCCTATTCATTGTGCCATAATGTTAAAACGCGAATAATTAGTGATATTCTCGCGCGAGGAATTAAGCACTATTTGGTCTCGTGTCGCGTCACACAAACATATGACGCCGGATGCTGTATTTATTTTTATATGGCATTTAATCACAAGGGCCTGAGTAATCCAGTTGGGGTTTACGAGGAAATTGAAGAACGCGCGAGGGAAGAAATTCTAGCGAATGGAGGTTCTTTATCGCATCATCATGGTGTAGGAAAAATGCGAGCGGCTTTTTATCCGGAAGCTGTTGGAAACGCTGGCGTTTCACTTTATCGCGCTGCCAAAAGTCATTTAGATCCGCAAAATATTTTCGCCGCAGGAAATTTAGATCCTCAGTATAAATCGAAATTATAGACATTTAGTTTTCTAAAAAAAAAATATATACTTTGTTTAATCAAATGATAAAATTATTTTTTAAGAATGGAGAAAAAAAAAACAAATGACCAAGTCAAGATTCATTTTTTCTTCTTCTAAATATTATTGTAATTTAACGATTTCTACTTCGTTACACTCGTTTCTCCCACTTTTTCCGAGCGAATGAAAACAATTTTCAATAACTGTATAAATGATGGTTTTTCATATAACTCATTTTGAAAATAAATACATTTTTCAAGTTAATTATTTGGAAATTATTTCAAAACATTCCAAATTTCATTGAAAAATTTTCAACTTATTTTAATTATTTCGAAGCCTCCCTCGTCGGTATAATAATTATTTAATCAATAATAACCCGAACAATTATTATTTGAAAAATTATTTTATCGTCGGAAGGCGTCGATTTTTATTGTAAAACTAAAATGCCATTACTTCCTCTATTCGAAAATAAAGATGGTCAAGTAAATTAGGAACAAAATCCCATTTTTTTTGTTATAAACAATAAGTATATTTAAATTTTTTGATAAGTTAATATAAATAATGAAAGTACTTACGTTTAAATTAATCGTTTATAAATTTTAGTCTAATCGCTTGTGTTATTCGACGCTAAAAGGCATGTCTTTTTAATTGAATTAAGTCGATTCGTTGTACTACAAATTTTTTTCTTATTTGCTACCTTTTTGCGCGATTTAACAAAAAAAAAGAAAGAAAAAAATGTACAAATATTTTATCAGACTTGAGACAAAACTATACCTACAATAGAGTATTCGTTTTAAGAAATAAGAAACTAAACCAGTGGCAAAAAAATATATAATAAAAAAAAAAAAAAAAAATGGAATCGAACGTATCCATTTAATATTTTCAAGATGTGAATTAAACTCGAAACTACTTTCAACAATTTATCAATATTTAACAAATTTTCAAAATAAATATTTCTTCAAATAGTTACAAAGTATCTTTTTAATATTGTATTAAAGTTTTCTTTTATATTCTAATATGTAATTTTGTAAATATACTCCATTCTTTTATATTAATCTAAATAATACATCATTTCTCATATTGCAAATATTTGCCATTTTGTATATTTTTATTGTTATAAATATATAACATGTTTTTGGTATTATTCAGATTTGTAGTGGAGTATTTTTACTTTTGTTTAATTCACACCTTTGAACTGTTTTTATAGTCCTGAAATTTTGATTATAATATAAAGAAATTAAAGACGAATGTCTCCTTTTAAAGTAGACAAATACGCATCAAGATCATACTCATCGTCGTATTGTTGTTGTTCCCAGAGTTCGGGAAGAATTTCGAGAATTGTACGACTTACTCCCGGGACTCCACTAACCTTTGATGTAGCATCATCACTGCGATCAGATTTCTTGTCCTTACCATTATCCAGTGAGAAGAGGTCCAAAAGCTGTAAATATTTTCAAATATTGAAATATCGAATTTAAAATGAAGATTGCAAATAAAAAATTAAATGTCTCACCTGCTCAGTGCCCATTGTTTGTAAAGAAGCATTTTCTGTGGAAATAACAGTGCTGGCAGTTAATAACTTGAATTTCTGAAGACCCATGATTTTCTCTTCAACAGTTGATCTTGTGACTAGCCGATAAACATTCACCACCTTCTTCTGACCAATTCGATGAGCACGATCCATTGCCTGTAAGTCTTTCATTGGATTCCAATCGTGTTCAACAAAAATAACAGTGTCAGCTCCAGTTAAATTCAATCCAAGTCCACCGACTTGTGTTGTTAATAAAAGTACATCAATAGAAGGATCGGCATTAAATCGTGCAACGACCGAATGCCTCTGGGCAGCTGGTACACTTCCATCTAATCTTAAATACGTGACAGTTGGCAAATGAACACGAAGTAAATCTTTCTCAACAATATCTAACATTGCTTTTAATTGACAGAATATCAGCGCACGATGCTGACTCACTAATTGTTGCGGTTGTTGTTGGCCATCATTGGCCAAATTTAAATTACGATTTAATTGCTGTTGCGTTTGTCCAATTCCACAATCAAGTAACAATTGCTTTAACGCTGGCAATTTCGCTCCAAGTTCAATATCAGATAAACTGATTTGTCGTTGCTGTAACGAGGAACAAATCTGCAAAAAAGAAAAAAAAATTAGACATTGAATTTATTTTAAAAAAAAATAATCGATTTACTTACCGCTTGATATTGAGGATGTTTAGGAGTGAGAACAAGTTTCGGATGATTACAAACATTTCTCAGGTATCGCAAGGCCTCGAATACGTGACCCTTAACACCAACCTGAGCCGAAGAATTGGCCATCAATGATTCCGAGTGTCTTGATTGGAAATCCTCGTATAAAGTTCGTTGCAATGACGACAGTTCACAATAATAATCTTGCGTAATTTTCGGCGGTAAATCTTTGAGAACATCCTCTTTGTTTCGACGCAAGAGAAATGGTAAAACTTGCCTATGAAGCGCCTCCATTGCCAAAGCTCCAGCTTCCTGCTCCTTGGGTCCAGCTTTAGGATCACGACACGCTAAAATTGGACGCGAATATTTGGCAGCAAATTGTTTCTCACTACCAAGAAAACCAGGCATTAGAAAATCAAAAAGTGACCACAATTCAAGAACATCATTTTGTACAGGTGTTCCCGTAAGAATAAGCCTATGATAAGCGTGAATTCTTTTCGCGGCCTTGGCACTTTTAGTCTTTCCATTCTTAATAATATGACCCTCATCGAGAACACAATAATTCCATTGAATTGATTCGAAAAATTCAATGTCCTTACGAATAATATCATAACTCCCCACAACAAGTTTGCATTGTGGGACTCGTGATCGTATCTTTTCGCGTTCTGGTGGTGCTCCAGCGTATTGAATAACGGAAAGATCAAGTGGTTTAAAAAATTTCTCCACCTCATACACCCAATGACCTTTAATGAAAAAGAAAACAAAAGTAAATAAAAATTAAAATATATAAAATTCACTACAAAAATTAAAAATTGTAAGAAAAAATTTTACCTGTGAGAGTTGGAGGACACACAACTATACTCGGCAGTGCCTGTGGGTTTCTATGATGGTCCAGCGCAAGAATACAGAGTGTTTGTAGAGTTTTGCCCAAACCCATGTCATCACAAAGAATACCATGAAGTTGATAACGATTTAAGAAATCAAGCCAATTTAATCCCTGCTGTTGATACGATCGAAGTTCAGCGACAACAGTTATTGGTATTTTTGTATCCGGAATATTGTGTGGATTAAGAAGTTGATCTAAAAATCGTCTCTCTTGGGTTTTTTCCTCTCTGAAAATAAATTTCCATTAAAAATTCTCCTATATTTGCTGCTATTTTTATTCCTATTGTGAGAAAAATAAATCTACATACACAAGATGTTGTGTATCTGCAATCGCGCCAGGATCCAAAGGTAATAATTGAACGAGTGTTGCGAACGTTGAACTGCATGCCAGTCTTACAAATTGATTTTGATCGCTCATCCTTCCAAGCAATGGTACCATAAATAGTACAGCGTATGGTACTATTCTTACTTCTAATTTTTCCACAAGGCAAGCCAAAGCTTCGGATGCACCTTGGCGACGAATATCCATATCGTTTGGTTTCACTCGTTCCATTCTATCTTCCCCAGTGGTTGTCTCTAATAAAGGTATTACACTACGAACAATGTACGGCATAGTCTAAAAATTCACAAAAATTGAACATTAGCCGATTAAATAAATAAAAAAAATAAATATTAGATTTAATAAAAAAAAGCATTATTTTAAAATCAAAAACTTATGAAAGTGATTTTTTGGGCTTCTTACCTTGTCGACATCGAGAAAACAGAGGACAGCCATGCAACGGGACGACATGTGCCTCACTGCTTTATAAGGATGAGCTAAGAGGATACATAAATATGGAAGGCACTCCAAGATTTGAGGTAGAAGGGGTTGAGCTACATACGGAGCAATTATCTCTAGCAATTGTAAGCTAAACACTAATTGGTTGACTTGTTCCTGAAAATTAGTATCCTGAAAATTTTTTCCTGGCGTTTCAGTATTTCTTATTATTGTCGGAACCATTAAATCCCAAAGATGTGGTAATCGAGATGGAAAATGAGTGTCAAATAGAGTAGCTGCAATAATAAAAATTCAAAAAATTTTAAATTCTGTTCTCAACGTTGAAAATACAAATAATTCCCCCATTTGTTTAGTGAATAAAATAAATAAGTTTTTAGCAATTGAAATAAAATTTTAGTAACACTTACCGATAGCCGTGAGGGAAAAAGTTGCTCCACGACGTGTGGTTCGAGCAGCTTTAGCCTCAGGTTCTTCACAGGCGAGCAATTCTTCTAAAGGAATATCGGTCGCTGGTGGTCGACCCGGTCCTCGCACACCACTAGTTCCAGCACACACTCCACGACCATAAGCCACTCTCTCCGCATATTTTTGTCTATTACTCAATGTCAGAATTCCATCAAACGGATCATAATTTGCCCCTCCACATACTCTTGGCGTGAATTCAACATCCGAACACAAGAAAGTGCATAAATTTGTTGCTATCTACAAAAAGGAAAATTCATTCTAAAAATATCAAAAAAAAAACATTTTTCTTTTTTCGTAAAAATTGATTAGAGTTGAAATAATACCTTAGTATTCGGACAAGGTTTCCTCTCAACGCAAAAATTAACAAGATGAGCCAAATTTTTTGCCGACATTTTTTGCAATTCTTCGTCCTCTTCACGTTTTATTGATTCCATAAGTGGCTTGATAACCGGATTTAACGGTTGTGGCGATGGTGGTAGACATTTGAGCATAGTCGCAGCACCAGCAAGAGCAGCCATTGACGTTACATTAAATGAATGTTGCTGTTTTGCAGTGGTATTTGCACCATTCTCAAGTCCACGGCGACGTTCCTCCAGAATCTCAACTAATTTTGGTTTTAATTTCACAATTACCGGATTACTCCCAATTCCCGATACTGATCCATTTTCGGCATTTCCTGCAGTTCCACTTATAATAGCTCCAGGCACTGGTTTCGCGGCGAGTACCATTATTTGATCCAATGTCATTACACCGGATGTATTAACCTCCACGGGTATTGGTATCTTGTAGTGTTTTAATGTTGCTAAATAGTCTCGACTCTCGTGCAATAATCGTGTAAATGATCCCGCCACTTCGTCATAATAGACACACTCACTTAAACATGCTATTAATTTATCCCTGAAAATTAAAAATTGTAAGTTTTTTTCCTATAATTTATAAGGAATTATCAATTTCTTACCTGAGAAGATCTGACACGTCTGGTAGATTTTTATGATCGAGTGATGCCCAATATGCCATGGTGAGACCGACAACAGTTCTTTGTAGTGCGGATTTTGAATTGAGATGCGCCATGAGTACTTTGGCGTAACAAAGTGCAGGACTAGGTATTTCTGGTGTGTAGACAACGCCCGGAGCGGGCATCACCAAATAACTTGAAAGTAATCCAATCATTTTTGATGTCATACAACGGGCACGTACAACATTAGCGTGTCTTGTACTTTGAGATACTGTTTCAACTCCTCCTAAATATATTTTCAATTCGGATGTTGGTTTATGATTTATTCCACTTGTATCATCACAGACGGATTGCGTTGTTTTTGCATTCTTGTGTGTTGGCGATACATTCATTAGAAGACTGAGATTAAAGGGCACGTGTTCCGGTTGCATGGCAAGACATAGCCAAGTACTAACTAATGGACACGCCGCGTGCAATAACATTTCGAGATCACTTCGAACGACTAGATTCTCCCAAACACGCTCCGCCACCTCCTGTATTGAAGGCACGTGTTCAATTAATACTCGTTGAAAAACATGACGTAGAGCTTCTTGTAAAACAACACTGCCATTCTCGCCCCAGCGTTCCTTTCTTTTCTCTTCATTATCGCCGTCGTCACCAGTCAATGTTTGCAACGTTTGTAATGTTGCTTTTCGTACGCTTGAACTCGAATGATTAAAAAATGGCCACATACGGGGTAAAACCTTAAAAAACAACAAAGAAATTTAATACATTGAAAAACATATAGAACATTATTTTGCATGTAAAAGTAACGAACAAAGAATTACCTCAGATAATGGTTGAGGTTTTAGACAAGCACGAGCAGCGGGTAATGATAAAATAGCAGCAAGTAGACCCATAAAACTATTGCAAGCTGCTGCCAAATCGTCCTGCTCTTTGAGAAGTTGCCAAAGTCTTTCAACCACCATTTCTAATTGAGAAGCATCGAGTAATCGCGGCAGGGCCGAAGCAACTGGAATTAGAGCACTTGCTGCCGCGGCTCCAACATCGTCAACAGGATCTGCCAGTCCTTTCATGATATCCGGAAAAGCTTTCGGAAGAATATCATCTAAAAGATCATCCCTCACTGCGAGTAAATACTTTAATGCAAGTAATGCTCCATGTCTTGCTTCCCATTCATCATGTTTCAAGAGTTTCAATATCACCGACAGAATACCCATTATATCACTATTCGACAAGTCTTTAGATTTTTCCTTCGCTATCAATAGCATCAATGATCCTAATGCTTGTGCACACGTTTCTCGAACCGGAGCAACAACTTGATCAGACACAAAATCTCCAAAACGATCTAATCCTAAGACACAGAGAAGACGAAGAGCTGCATCCACCACCCATTTCCGGTGACTCTCCTCCATTTCCTTTTCTGTCTGATCCCTGGATTTTCCAGCGCCTGTAAATTTAAACATTCAATTATTTTTCATAAAAACAAAGTAAATAAATGAAAATTAAAATAGTTCACAAGCAAACCTTTTCCATGAAGACGAACGAGTTCTCTTAAAGCTGTCGCGGCTCCATGACGTACTTCCCATTTTTGACTAAACAGATCTTGACACAAAGTTTCAGCAAATGATTCAAGAGGCCAGTCTATTGCTGTTTCCGGCCAACATCCAGTTCCGTCTGGCACTGTCAGTCCTGATTCACTGGAACTTGAACTCCACCAACCTTCCGAGATTGTTTCCTCCAATTTGATTTTTTTAGCTTGATTTTCTACACTATTATTTAATTGAGATTGATTATTACAGGTAGTACTAAGATCTTGTGGTCCTTCATCGGGATCCCTCGATCGTTGTTTTGATATAGATTGGCGAGCCTAAAAAAAAACAATTGACATTAATAATTTATTAAAAAAAAGATATTAAATTTACCATTTTAAATGGATATTTATAATTGATACAATAATATGAAACTCATAGAAATATAAAATAAAAATTAACTAAAATAAACATAAATTAAAAATAACTCACATTTTTAAACAGTTGTTTAATTAAATTTTAATTAATTCCAAATTCAATAAATTCTTCAAAATATTAAAAAATTCACACTATTAATTCCTTAATAATAAAATTCAAATTTTAAATTGTTTTAAAATAAAAATATTTTAAGATTCATTTATTCCAAAATACAATTATTTTTGCATTTCAATTATTTTCATAGTAAAAAATTATATATTAATTTAATTATTTTAATTTCTGAATTTTAAATATCATATAATATGAAAATATATTATAATTTGAAAATATATTATAATTTGAATTATCCGGAAACAAAAACAGTCAGGAACATTTTGGATATACTGTGTATATAATATTCCGTATTATCAAATAATAAAGTATTTAAATGATAAAAGATTTCGTAGTAGTTAGATAAGAATTCTAATTAACCTTGCGTCTCGCTCTGTTCATTTCACGACGGCTAAGACCTTCGCCTTGACCCAAAGTCTCCTCAATGGAAACTTTTATGGGTGCGTTTTTTGAGGCAGGTAATGATACAACAGGTGCTAAATCCTCGGCCGTGAATAATTCAGCAGCATCAACACCCATTAATCTTGGATGTAAACCTAAATTGGTAGCAATTTTTTCCTCCTGATTCATCAATGATTGATCCTCGCCAACAATATCGTATTCACTTCCTTCCGAACCAGTAAGATGTGAACTTCTAGCCAATACTTGTGTCATATCGAAATCGTGTAAACTCAATTTTCGACTTGCATTGCTTATTCTACGTTGTGATAATTTTGAATTATCTGCAATTTAAAATTTATTTATTTAAAAAAAAAAATGTTAATTTTCCTTCTTTTTATTGGAATTTACATATTTCATTTGCAATGATAAATAGTTATTTTATTATATATACCATGTGATGCTGGAAAAATTCATTTTAAATTCATAATTTTACGATTATTATTGTAAACAAAAAAGTATATAATATACGAATAAAAAAAATGTAAAATTTACAGTAAAAACTGATTTTCTTAAATAAAGATATTTATTTATCAGAAAAGAATGATTGCTTAGAATCAAAAAAATTTGTACAATTTTTTATATAATAAACATTTTTAAGATATTTTACTTGAAATTTATTTGCAAACTTCAAAATTATATATCAGTTATCGAACCAAGAGAATGCAGTTATTTCGATAATATTCTTTTCAAAATGCAAAAAGTATTCGACGAGTCGAATTACGTAAAACTGAAAATTTTCATTTTCTGTATTTTCTTATAAAATTTGCAAAATGCAATTATTTTTGTATAAATTTACGTTCGAATGAAGCTCAAAGAATTAATTCTGAATCGTAAAATAAAACTTACTTGAATTTAACTCTTCTTTTACGGGTTCTGGATTCCACGGTGGAACTTGTGATAAAATTGCTTGAACCGCATGTGCAGCCGAAACTCTTGTATCCCATTGTGGCGATTTCAATAAAACCGATACTCTAGTTAATAAATGATGAAGTTCGTGAGGATGTAATCGTTGAGCTTCTCCCAATTGTTGAGCGGCTGCACGTTTTGTCACAGCATTCGTTCCAGTTTCTAATAAAATAAATAGCCTATCTAATCTGAAAACGAAAAAAATTAATAAGTTAAATAAGTAATTACTATGATAATAATAGGGGAAAGTAGAACTTAAATATTGTATAATATAATATCTCAAAAATATTATAAATGAAATATCGAGTAAGAAAAGAAACACGTTTAAACTTGCAAAGATAAACAAAAATCTCTAATCAACCGCCTACAGTCATACGAGAATATTGTAAATGAATGAGATCATCGCTTGCATTTTTTTGCCTCTATATCATTACAGAAAATTTAACATATTTTTTTGTCATTTGGAAAAGACTATAAAATACACTTCTTACAGAAGAATAATAATAAAGCTGTATCGGACAATCATTTATTTAATTTATCATTAATTGGTTAAAATTCAAAAATTAATAGATTTTTCAAGTAAACTTAGGTATCAATTTTAGCTGAAAATACCAGGTTATTTTCCCCTGTTTCTTATTAGTAGAGTTTAGGGCGATAAGCATCAAATATCGATTTACTTTTTATTCTGACATGAATATTTCTTTTTTTTTTCCTAAGCAAAGCCTTTTTTCAAAATTCCTTTTTTTTCTGTCTCCATTAATACAAAAATCAATATGTAAACAATATTGAATTAAAAACGAGATTAAAAATTAAGACATTTTGTATAAATGTAGACACTAAATGAAAATATTAATATAAAGTCAATTTATAATTGAATATTAATTTGAAATTTTTTATCAAAAAATTATGAGTCTTTTCATGAAAATAATATGCATTTAATAACTGGTTTATCTTTCTCGATATATATATTTTTTTCAAGTTAACGTACCTTGAAGTCATATTTATCAGGAACTCTCGTTTAGATACTTTCAAATATCTGAAAATAAATAAATATTGCATTAAATGTTTAAAACTCTGTACTACTGATAATATTTTATTTCATAGTTTTCTTTATCTAATATTCACATAACAATGCCATTTATTTACTTGAAAGGAAAAACAATGTAAACAATAAATAATAATTGCACAAAAAACAATAACAATATAGAATAATTTAGATAAACGTTAAAATTATTTATAAATTTATTTTCATATTTTTCTCTTTTTTCTTTACAAATCTTTTGTCAATGCTAATATTATATTATTCAAAAAAAGTCAATAAAAACAATCGAATATTTCTAATTCTATTTCTTTTAATTTTAATAACAATCTCCTTAACTAATGAGCGATCAAAACTTTTACTAATTTTATAAAATATAATTATATAGTCAAGGAAGAAAGCGAGCGAAAGCGAATGTAACCAACTATTACGTTAAAAGCTAAACGAACCGCTATCCCGGCAATATTCCAGTAACTGAATAACTTGACTTGAGATATCATGCTACCTTATCGCGCCTGCGGGATAATTCTACGCTGCTTTAGACACGTGTCTAAATCCTCTGCACAGTGTACACATATGAATGAATTGATTATTTTTGACAAAATACAGCAAAATTAATTTTTCTAATAGTTAATAAAATAAAAAAATAAATAAAAAAAAGGTTGATTGTCGTTCGGATATTAATCCGGGTACATAAGCAATTAACAGAAGGTAGGACCCTGAGATACTTGATAATAAAAATAAAAAAAACCCTAAACTGGAATGTGCAAAACATCTGCTAAACTTGTAAAAATGAAAGTTTTTACGAATACAAAATCATAAATTATCCTTTATACACACCTAATTCTAAAATAATAATAATAAAGTACAAAATAAAATTCCTATATAATTTCTAACTTTTCAATATTATTAAAAAATGCAATTTGCATTTTATGTAAAAATTTACGAATAATACTTTTAAAAATAGAAACTTGACAATTTGTACATTCTATAATGTATTTACTTTACTTTCTTACTCTGATTTTTTTTACACGTGTATATACGTTTAACACTTAATCAGTACCATATTATGTAAATATTCCATTAACTCATGTTATTTAACTATTTTTTTCTTGCCTACTATTTTTCAAAGCAACCGGAATACCACGTTTAACTGAAAATTCTTATCAACTTGAGTTTAAGTAAACTTTCAGTTAATATTTTTGCAAGCTAATAAAAGATTATCAAGTTTAATACAAAAGAAATCTTTATAAATACGCAAAAAAGAAAGAAAAAAAAGTCACATTGTCAGACAATAATGAAAAAAGTTAATTATTTATAAATATATATGAGAAATTAAATAATGTTGACACATTAAAAGAAGAACATCATATAATGGAAAATGTATTATAAATAAATCATATTTTGACAAAATTTTAATTCACCGTTATAAATAAACTACATATTTAGAATTAAATGTGTTTTGTTTGAAATTTTATGAGGTAAATATTCTTCTGGTTTCCTAATCTTCTGTTTATTGTGTCATCATTACAATCTGTTTACATATTAAATTAAGGTTTGTAGGCAGATAGAATGTAATATAGAGAAAATACTTCTTTCGAAATTCAAAATGCAGAGATAAATATATACATAAAAACCTTTAAAATATAATATATATGTAAATAATACAAAATAAAGCACCAATAATGATTTGTTATCAACAATAAATTATAACGGTATGTCATTATTTAAAATGCTATAAATTGAATGTACTCCGAAATAATCACTTTCAACTTGGAAAATATGAAATTCCTTATTACGCCCAATGTCTCAGCTAATGACTAATCATGTTTAATTATTAAACAACAATGTGCAAATTCACTCGTATTACGTAGCAATTATTTTGAATCTAGTTTTTTTAGCAATAGCTTTTTTTTATATTAAATGAAAACATGATTTTTGGGAATAAAACAAGTTAATGTATTCTGTGTTTCAAAGGAAAACAAGATGTTGAAGTTGTATATAAGGAAACGCTATCTACAAGGACGCGTCCATATTATACATATGTCAAATGTGTTGTATAAGATGAAATAAATTGAACACGGATTAAGAAATTTAACGTGGCAAATGATAAAATGATTAAAGAGATTATTTATAAATTGGCATCTGGATGTAAAAGATAGAAACATTGAGAATATAACAGTAGTTTGTTGTCAAACTTACCTTTTCTTCAAAATACTATTTTCAAGTAAAAAACGTCTCAGCTAACCCTCATTGCTGTTTCCCAATGTTTTAATGCTTCAAAAGTCACATCACGCCGCGTGTTTTCCTGTATTCGATAGCAATGCGGTCCATTTATTGAATTTTTCAGAGAGAAACGCATGTTACAAGCATCAAATTTATACTGACAGCCATATTGCTCAAGAACCTGAGTTTTGTCCTCTGATTTTCGCCCTATTGGCCAATTTTAAGCCTCCAAAAAATACGGTCCTGGATTATTCAACCAATCAATAATATCCTTTAAAAAATTTACATTCTGCTCGCTGATTGGTAGTTTACCGTTCATTCTTTGTTGAGCGGGAAAATCTGTCAAATTTAAATGTAGTAAGACATCATTTTTAACTAGAGAAAATAAATTTTAATTACACTTTAAATAATAAAAAAATAATATAAATATATGAATTATAAATAAAGTGAAATTGATATATGTCCAGTTTTTGCTATTTTTATTTCGGATGAAGCAATAAATTTAACTTGAGACACATAATATTGTTTTCCTCTTATGTTTATTTAATATACATTTTAATTTCTTTGTATTCTGAATTTTTCTATGAATGCGAAATGTTGCTGAAGATTTTTAGTGGTACTTGTAGTTCTTGTGATGTTCTGCAAAAAAAAAAACAGAATTTTGTTGTAAAAAAAAATAAGATCCTTTTTTAAAAACATAAAGACGATAATTTATTTCGTTAAAGACTCTACGTAATTCCACTAAATTTGGAAATTCACAAAGTAGAAAAAAGTCTTTTAATAAATTTAATAGATAATTATGATTATGACACTTACTAATTTTGTTGTAATTCAGCCAATAAAAGAAAGCCATTCCACCAAAAACTAATTGCATAGGTCCAACAAATAATGCATTTTTAGGAAACATGTATTTATGCTGCCAACGCCACCAGGCTAAAAGAAATAAACAAAATTAGACATTAATTTACAACATTTTCAGTAGTCTATATTATAAAATTCAAATTATTTCATAATATTCAATAAATTTATGCCTTATGTAATACACATTAAATGAAGAGCCCTCTTCATTTGGAGGTTATGCAATTGTACAAGTCAAATTTGAAAGAAAAATTTATTTTTTGAAAGAAATATTACCTCTTGAAATTAAATGAGCAAAAGAATGTGGCGATTTCTCACGACGAGCAATCCAGGATCCAAGTTCCTTCAATTTTACATCTCCAAAAGGTGTATCAGCTAAGTAAAAAAAAAGGGAAAAAATTTCAGTTCGTCTGTCATTCAAGTATTGATAAAATGTATTTTAAATACTCACGTTTTCCATAGTATCGAGCAGGATCGTAAGTACCATGGATTTTCCTATCATAACCTGGTTGATATTCTCCAAATTTAAACGACATTACACTATTTAATTATTATCCTTAAGAAAAAATAATTGCAGACGAAAATTGAGGAGAAAATGGAGACGGATGTCGTCCAACATGGACTATAAACAACCTAGAGCGTCTTCTTCTCTGCTTGTAAATAATAAAGTGGGCTTCACAACCCTGTCAATTTTCAACATT
This sequence comes from Leptopilina clavipes, assembly GCA_001855655.1. Taxonomy (NCBI): domain Eukaryota; kingdom Metazoa; phylum Arthropoda; class Insecta; order Hymenoptera; family Figitidae; genus Leptopilina; species Leptopilina clavipes. The sequence continues at coordinate 45,048 of JUFY01033649.1, forward strand.
TAAAAATAATATTCAAAATTCAAAACAAATTTAAATTTGATTTATTGTAATTTAATTAATATAAATTAAAATCAAAAAGTAAAAATTAAAGACAATTGATTTTTAAATTCTACTTTATTATGAAGATAATAAAAAACTGTAATTTTTATTTATCAAAACCATTTTTAATTAAGTAACACATTTTTAAAATGATTTTTAATTAGTTTAAGAATACTAATAAAAATACTGTTCTTCGTTTTAAATTTTCTATTAACATAGAAGTATCTAAATAATTCTTTAATATTTTCTAATTCAGTTTCAATTTTTATAAATTGTTTAATAATTGCACTAATATTTTCTTCTGAAAAAATTAAGTAATTTTAAATTTAACATAATAAAAAAATTTTAATTTCATTAATTAAATTTTAAATTACACTTTTTCAGTCAGTGTTTTTTCAATTATTTGAAAAATTATTTTTATATTTTAACATTCCTTATAATTTTAAGGCATCAGATTTTTCAGATAATTATTAATTGGACTAGCTTTGAGCAGACTTAAAATAGTTATTTCTATAAATAAATTATTAAAAACAAAGTGAAAAGAATGTGTAAAAAAATTCCTTTGATTTAAAAAAGTGATGTCAAAACTTATATTAAAAACATTAAGTTTAAAATATAATTTAAGTAATAAAATAAAAAAATTAGTAAAAACTTCAGCCTATTATTAATCTTACATTTTCTCACTTATTGCTTACTTTAACATTAGTTTATTTACACTTTTTTTTAAATAATAAAACTTATCGTCAATTAACTAAGAAAATGTTGACTAATAAGAATAATTAGCTGAAATTTTTACAAAATTTCTATGAATAATTTTACTCGATTAGAATTGCACTAATCAGAATGAGTATGTGCGAATAAATAAAATTCGATTCAAATTTCATCTGTATTACCTACTTTTAAAAAAATTTTGTTAAAAATTAATTCAATATATGTTAAAAAAAGTCTCATTACCATTATTTTCTTTAAAAAAAAAAAATTCATCCAAAAATCAGACTATTAGGAAGAAGCTAATTCCTTATCCATATCACTTAACATATTATATAAACGTGATTTTAAATCATCTGGAGCAGCAGCTCGAGCCAATTGTGACATATCTCCATTTGGATTTGCACATTTTCTCAAAAGAATAGCCAATGAATCGCTAGTGTGCTCAGACATTAATAATCCTGGAATTATAATTGTTCCTGAAATTGTCCAACCGAGAAAAATCTTTTCACAAACTATCTGAAAATAAAGAAAACATACATAAAGAAACAATTTCATTTCTTATAATACTTTCATTTTAGAAAAAAATACATGAAATACAAACTTGTAAATTATTATTAGCCACTGGAGATTCACAGCGTTTATTTTTCGAGCAGATCGATCTGCAATCGAAATAATCACAGTCCTCATTTCTTTCGCATTCCTTATTATTGTTAATTATTTTATTTATTACACTTTTTGGAAAAACAGCATCGAGATCGAGAAATTTCAATTTCTGCCCACCTGGAGGTAGACCAAAATGATTGATTTTCACATCGCAAAGATAAAATGGTTCGGTAAATAATGTTTGTAAATCTTGTAAAAGATCAAGTATCATTACAGCCAATTTAACTCTTTTTGACCATTCTGGCATTGAATCCGATAATGCCAATACTGTCGTTGGTGTTTCAATTGGTCGAATATATTCAACAGCATAAAATGTACCACATGTACCAATTAATTGTGGAAATACATCTCTATCCTCGAATAAAATTGTCATTATATATTCTTGTTCTTGCACCAATGGCCAAACATTTTCAATTTCTAATTGTCGTTTTTTTGTTTCAGTTTCAATTTTACTTGTTCGAAGACGACTCAATCTCTCGAGTTGATGTGTGGACATCGTGTAATTTAATTTATTAAACACCACATCCTTTATCATACTGGCAAATTCCGTCTCAGATGGATAATGCTTTAAACCGTTTGCGTCCTCCCATAAAAGTGATTCTGCTTGTTCAATTGTTATTTCCGTTCTGTTTGGAAAAAAAAATTTTTGTTATTAAAAAAAATTAAATACTAAAGAAAATTAAATACTAAAGAAAATTATTATTAACAAAAATTAAATACCAAAAGAAATTATTATTAAAAATAATATTAAAAATGTGTTTAATAATTTTCAATCGAACCTTGCAGCTTTGAAAACTAATTTAGTGCTTTCCCAATGTGCTGAAAAAACAGCCTCTTTTCCCGCATGTAATGTTTCACAAACAAGGGAATGTATTCCTTGTCTGTTGCAAAGAGGAGAACAGAGAATTCCCACAGCATTACCAGAATTATGCCTGCTGCACTGAAATTAAATAAACAATTTAAGATATTTTCACTAATTAATTAATTAATTAATTAATTTTTCGATATTTTACCCTTCGTAAATAAGTTATTAGTTAATTAATTACTCATTTCTGTAGGATATAGTATCGAAAAATGCGTCGAATTATTTTTCAACATTTATTAAAATATAAAAATATGTTTATTTTACATATAATTTGAATCTAATTTTTTATATTTAAATGAATTAAAAAATTAAAAAATCCTATGTGAACTGCAGATGCAGTATGAGAAAAAGTTCTTGGTATTTTTAATTAAAAACTAAAAAAGAGAAAATTAGTTTTTTTCATTAAGATAAATATAAGGTATTTGCATGTTTTTTTTTTTTTTATTTTTTTGTAAACCAACTTGTGTGAAACGCTTTTAAGCGTGAAATAATTTTTCTTTCTATACACCGAAAAAGGGTAATTTTAAAACAAAGAAATGCATTTCTTTTGTGACAAGTTTGAAATAAGTCTCAAGAGATTCATTCATAGGTTTCAAAACCCTTTCTCCGTCTTTTTGTATTTTGTATTTCGTATTTTGTATTTTTATTTATTTATTTGCAAAGATATCCCAAAGTTTGAAAAGAAAAGTTGTTAATATTTTCTTGGAATATTATTATAAACAATAATTTTTCGCACAATATGAATCAGAATAAAACTAAATGTATAACAGTAATGTAACATTTACAAAAAATAAAATTTGGTTCGGTATGTATATAATAAGGAATTAAACGATTACACATCCGGTTAATTAATATTAAAGAGGTGAATATGCTGAATAACTGTATTTTTATTTCCAACACATATTCATTGAAAATTTGCAATCGTTCATGCGAGTTTGCAAATTTCTATAAATAGGCAATTGTGACACTGAACATTATGTAGAATTAAAACTACATATAATGAAAACTATATAATGAAATTAAAAATAAATTAATTTAAAAAAAATTTTTGAATTAAATTAATTAAATTAATTAAATTCATACTACCATTATATTATAAAAGTACAATTAAATTGAAACTACTAAGAAAAAAAAGAGTGGAAAATTCCATATTCTTTAAACTATTTTCCTTCAAAAATATTTTGATATCTTTATAGATTTTACTATTTACATATATTTCTTTAATTTTGCGATTAAAAAACCAAAAAAAATGTTTTACCAAAATAAATATCCTCTTAAAAAACAAACAAATTTCCATAGCATGTATGGATTCGATGCTCCGAATATTTCATCCCACCCCTTCTTCACCCAATAATAAAGCGCGGGCGCATACCCTTTTTGATTTGACCCTCAACCATTCTCTCGCTCATAGTAAAATCTCGTAATATCTCCCAGAGCAAGTATATTGTACTTAAATGAAACGAAAATTATTCTACCGCGTTTATAATTGAAATTTTAACGTAATTCCAGTGCTTGTATGACAGAAAAGGTGCGCGTAATATTTGAATATTTATAATGTGTGATAGTACATATCAGAAAAATTGTGAATTGTGAAAAAAGAAGAAGTATTTTTTAAATATTTTACTCACAACGTTTGACACGTGACGCCAGGCTTGGAGATTTGTGCACATAATACCCCAATAAATGAGAAGATAAATAATTAAAAAAAGGCCGGTTATCATTAAAATAGCGACGATCTTATAGTGATACATGAAGCCAGGAAGTCGACGGATATTCATGATTTCTGATGTGAATTCCTTGAGAATATTAGGTGAGATTTTTGTAATAATCGATGCACGTGTATGCGCGACGACGTTTATCCTTTGAGATACATTTTTAGGGAGGATGAGAGAAAATTTTCAACTGTAATGCAAATTGTGTATTGTGCTTGAGTTGAATAAGCGTCATGACGAATAATTCATGTAATATTTTTTTTTAAATGAAATGTTATGAAGCTGGAAGGTCCTCTCTCTCTCTCTGTCTCTTGTTTTACTCTTTTCCCCTTTCCAATTCAGTATGAACTGAGTGTACGTTATAGTAAGGAAGCGGGAATAACTATACACACATTGCAAGCAATGCGGTATGATCTGCGGCACACGCGAGCCGCGCGACGATGTTGCGCCATCGTGACGAGCTTTCTAGAGAGTGGTGTGTGCTTTTCAATCACAGGAACGTAACTTTTTAGGGCACTTTTTTTTTGCGTAATACAAGTACAAGGATGTGTCATTATATCAAGCTTTTTCGAATTTCAATATTATTTGATTCAGTAATATTCTAATATTTGATTCAGTAAAGGATAAAATTTCGCATTTTGAGTGAAAAAATTATTTACTTGACTAATGTCAAGTAAATAATTTTTTCACTTAGTTTTCAATTAGTCCCTGGAATAATAATAACTTTCGCAAAGATTTTCACAAGCCAGTTAGGAATCTACAAAGGAAAAAAATTCTCTTGAATGCGAAGACTGATCAAATTGGTGTAAAAAAAGTATTTACAGTGGAACCTCGATTATCCCAACTAACTGCGTTTTTTAACTTTGTACATTAAAAATTAGTAAATAAATAATCGAATTCGTGGATTTTTGTATCGATTGACTTTGAGATTTTAGAAAGGCGTAAAAAGTTCGGATAAAATTGTTAACAGTTCGGATAATTGGAGAGTTCGGATGACAGAAGTTCGAATAATCGAGGTTCTACTGTAATGTTATTTCAGTAAAAAAGAGATGCTGGCTTTAAAATTCGTCGCGATCGATAAATAAACTTTAAGTCTTAACAAACATTCCTAGAACAATTTAGAACCAAGATAAAAAAAAATGCACATGGGAATATCTTTATTAAAAGGATCTAAAAATTTATTTATTAATCCCGTCGAACTTAATAGCAGCCAACTGGCGGAATTCAGAAAGTCGTTTTTCTGAATTTTTTTCGCAGGGAAGAATATTGTGAGTGTTCTGTTAGGAATACAGTGGAACCTCGATTATCAGAAATGTCCGTCGAATTTAATAGCAGCCAACTGGCGGAATTCAGAAAGTCGTTTTTCTGATTTTTTTTCGCAGGGAAGAATATTTTGAGTGTTCTGTTAGGAATACAGTGGAACCTCGATTATCAGAAATGTCAATCATTATAATCATAAAATAATTATAATATAATTATATTTATAATTAAAAAATTAAAAAAATTAAAATTATTTAAAAGAATATTTGTAAATTCTATTATCCGAACAAGGTCCTGTCCGAATTAGTTCGGATAATCGGGGTTCCACTGTAAGTCTTTCTAAAGGCTGGACATTCTACTTTAAAACATACTTCAAAGACATTTATCAAAGAGACTGTAAAATATCTGTTTGTGTTAAATGTGTATAATAATACCCCTATTATGATAATTATATTTTCCATTAATTGCTAGACATTTGTTATAAACATTTATTTATTATTTATATAATTTTACAACAAACACGCACCTGCGTGCTGACGGCGCAGCTGCGACCTTCGATGCCCTTGTCGTCGCGACGCACAAGAGGCAACTCATTTTTACACGAGTAGCCCACAAGACTGAACGTTTTATTCGATCATTTACCCGAATCATCACAGCATCAGCGGCATGATTATCACGCGCGCGTGTGAATCTAGCGTCCTAAAGACGCACCCGTAATTAGTAATAATTTTTTTTTTTTTCCAATGGTAAATAGTGATAGTGACACATTGTGCCTGACGTAAAGAAACGTCACTTTTCTCAAAAATCGGCGCCTTTGGGCCCGAATTCAGGCGCAAGAATCTTATCAATTATTCTCAATTTGTCAACGTACTCACACAACTTGGTGAGTCTACAGTGTTTTGTTTTTTAAAAAAAGAAAGAAAATTATTTTTATAGAAATTCGCATGCTTCATGATTGTTTTAACCCCTTTCCAGTCCTACGGAAAAAAATATAACAAACTGATTGAAAATAACTTGGAACGAATAAATGATAATGAACGAAACAATTTTTGATCTCGAAGAAATTAAATAAAATAACTAATAATTAATTAACTGTGTAATCAAAATAAACACACGTGATAAAAAAATGAAAAAAGGCTTATAAAATTATTCTTTAACAATTTAACCCAAACTTAATGCACATTCATTTTTATTTAATTATTTATATGTGTATAAGAATACTATTCATTTAATGATACATTTATAATATAATCGTATATAATGAGAATGCAAGATTTTGCTGAATTTGCTTTTTTTAAATTTTCTGGATTCAAATAAAAATAAGTCTGCCAATTTGTGCTCTAAAAATAACTATAAAGTGACGTTTAGATCATTCAAGTTATTCACGAAATTTTGATTCATATTTGCGAAACGTTTTCGTAGAAATTGGATCATGTGAATTGTAGTTTCGCCGGTAGCATACTTTTAGAAATCGATTTTTATTACAAAGCTTTTGGGGAAGGGTGTTTAAATTAAGGTAGGGGATTTCTCACATGGGAAGGTCAACCTTCTATCTACAAGGGACACTGCTTTTATAGACGTATAACTTTTCGAAAAAATTTTTGTTGCCTACAAATTTTCAATTCAGTAAAATTTCACTCAAAGAAAAGCAAAATCAAATCTCACTATGCAGGAAGTATGAAACTTCACTCCAAAAGAACATAGAAAAAACTCCAAGAAATAAAAGTTTTATCAAATTTTATATAACTTTATGTACAACTTCGAACAAATAATAGGTCTGATAACAATATACTGTAACAAAAAGGAGGAATTTTTTTTCTCATTTAAATTTTTCAAGTGTAGATAAATATTTTCTAAACGTATAATAAATCAAAAAAATCTTTTTACGTCATTCGAAAACTACGTCTAACTTAAATATTGTTGAAACCAATATAATTGGTACCGGTGACACAGATTGAAATTGAACATAAGCTGTGTCAATCATACGTTTGTTTCATGCTTCTATTCTTTCATTTGCATTTTATTATTTTGATTTTATTTTTAAAACAGTATATAAATATTTAAAAAATAAAAAAAACTTCAATGGAATTCCACTTTATTGTGTGTAAACACTAATGTTAATTTTTAAATACAATTATTAATTTAATAATAATTAATTTAATAATTATTAAATCAATTACTTTTCAATTAATTATTAATTTAATAATAATTAATTTAATAATTATTAATCAATTATTTCTCAATTAATTAATGACAAAATTTTTCGAACATTTTTTTCCAAGTCGTACTTGGATAAGCGATCGTCCAAGGGAAAAAAATTTTTTTTATTCACTTATACAGGTTCGACTGTACTTCTCGAATATAAGTTCATTTTCTTGTACTGTGTTTTATAAATTGAAGAATTTTATCCTTTCTGTAAACTTGAAAATACTCTTCTGAACTAAAAAATTGATTTAAAAATGAAAATTAATATTAAGCTTCTTGAAATAATATCTTGAAGCGTTTATTCAAATTTAAAGAATAATAATTACTAAAGAATGTCTGAGAACAATGATCCACAAGAATAATAAATTCCATAATCATATTATAGTCTTGTGTGTAGGTACAATAAACGTTTAAATACACATTTCTGTCAATATCTTCATTGCAGGGATGTGCAATTTATAAGAAATTCTTGCAATGTCTAATTATTTCCATAGAAATTATAAATATTGTTCAAATATTTTCATTTCCAATACACTTGAACATTATTTTTGGAACTATGATTGCGGGCATCTGTTCTCCCAAAACAAGATCTCTGCTCCATACCAACGTCACTATTTCTCATCAAAATTGCTTTTATTAAAAAAACATTTTATTCACTTGTTTATTAATTATTAATTTCTCTATATTAAAAATTAAAAAATTAATTAACCTAATTAGAAAATTAATTAATTAAACTTCTTCACAAATGATAAGTTACAGCATAATTTTGTATGTGCGAGAATATTATTGAAATTGGTGTCTCAAGTGTTAGAAATAAAATTTTTACGAAACAATTGAACACGAGCCAAAAATCTTAGTGTAGGAGACCAGTGACCACGTGAAAATATGAGGTTTTATTTTTAAATAATTCGATTCATCTTTTAAAATGGCTTTTTGCATTAAAATTTCTTTGCTATTTTCACAAGACTTTTAAGACAATATACAAAAATGTTCAGCGTGTTAAAAAAACAAAATTCTTCATAACAGTAAACAATTTTTTTACTTCAGAAAGTATAATAATTTTGCTCTATATTCACGAATATGGGTGAAATTTAATATTTAAATGTACATTAATAAATTAGCGAACGGGGTAACTTGACATTTCTCTACGTCTTTGCTTTTGTCATGTTCTGATCGCGTGTCATGTCATACATTCGTTTAAATATAAACACATGTTACTTTTGTGTTATAGTCCTATATTAGTCTTATTTCATTTCAATTGTTATCAAATGATTGATAAGACTAATGCAGGTTTTTCTTCTAAAATCGAACACATTTCTTTTTAGACGCTTCAAAATGACATATAGTGTCGTCCCTTTTTAAAATATAAACCATCAATTTCATTTCCTTGATATATATATAAAAACATTATATAAAAGATTCATAAATTATTTTTAAAAATAAATCTCAATATATCTGTCAATTGAACCTGGAGATTCAATTAACAAGATTGAATTCGAGGAGAACAATAGTTTAGCTTTAGGGTCACTGAAGAAAATACTTATTCGAACACAAAGAGCTGTGCCATTGAATATATTACCTAATATTCTTCAGTTATATTGATCTAATTTCCATATATTGCTTTTTATATAAAAAAAAATACTTACATTAAAAAGCACTTCCTACGCGATTTTTTCAGATTCCCTTCTATTAGTATCACAATTGTGAAATATTTATAACTCGGGAAAATTTTACTCCAATTGGAATATTTACTTCATATAATAATAATAATTAATAATTAAAGACGTATAAATAATTAAGAATTTCAAGGCATAAATAATATACAGTAATAAGCATAATAATTATTAGGTATATTTATCATAATTTTCAGGAAAAATTTGTAAACATGGATGAGGAATGTAAGAAAGCTGTATATTTTTGAAGTAATAAATCAGAAGGTCTGAGGATCAATTTATGTGATCGTGTGTAAAAATTTACCGTTAGCTGTATTTGAGAATCTAGTTTTATTTTTTCTTTCAAGTGCACTTTTTGAGACCTTCTTCATGCGCGCACGTCCTGGAAGATTTAAATGTACATATAACTTGTGCCGTTCAAGGATTTACAATCAGAGACGAAACTGCCTAAAGATAAGATGAAGATTGTGTTTCTTCGATCTTTGACCCACAAGTTCTTGGGACTGTCAGTTTTAACCACGTGGGCATTCTCGCAATTCAATAAAAATTGCTTTTCAATTCTTTACACTTCAACATTCACTCTGATTCTTTCAACGAAATTTATACCAAATTCATTTTCTTCAAAATTTCTCAAATATCAAAAGATTTTATTTGAATTTATTTTTACTTTATTTTTATCAAAAATTATTTTGATATATTTATAATCAACAAGTAGTTGATTTAAACACGGAAAAGTTATATTATTTTACACTACTTGTTGATTACAAATATCCAAATAATAATTTTAACAAACATAGATTTAAACTAATAGGAAATTACTAGTCATTTTTGCAATTTCTTTTTTTTTTTTTGACAAGAGGAACTTGAAACGACAAGCGGAAATAGTCTTGCGTGTAAAATACCAGTTTAAGAATATAATTCTGGTAAAAAAATTATTCAAATTAATGATCGAGAAAAGAAGTTCAGTGATCCTTGGCAAAATCATTCATGTGATAAGTAGACACGCTTATATTGTTATGGTTGAATCAGAGAAGCGCATCCTGTAATTATTCTTATTTATTTTAAAAGAAAAAAAATTGTTAATTATTTACCATTGTCTTCATTGGTCTAAATTGACACTATTTTAATTAATAAATACAATTTTGCCAATGTTTTCGATTTTAAAAATAAATAAATTAGAGGAAATTATATCTTTTTAATTAGAATTTCAGACAAAGATCAAAAGCAATTATTTTGAAAAGAAATTGAAATGCGATTGGTTTCAAAGATTGAAACTCGCAATGCACTATTTCCAGCTTCTCTTGGCAAGATTCCATCATTTTTTTTTCTTTCTAATCTACTTCATCGACATCTTCATCACACAGAATCTGTAAATAGACTCCCTTAAAGGTCAAACTTTCAATTTTTAATTAAATAATTCTACCGAAATAAATTCCATGTTTTCTATTGAGAAAAGGAAAAATTTGATCTTTTCTGTTTATTGCAAGAATCACAAAGAGGCTGCAACAATAAGAATAAATAATTCCTTAATAAACGAGAAAAGTTCTACACTGAACAAAAATTATTTGTTTCAGAAAATAAATTGCCGATTCAAATAATAATTTACTTGATTCAAACAATAAATTACTTGATTCAAACAATAAATTACTTGATTCAAACAATAAATTACTTGATTCAAATAATAAATTACTTGACTACGATCAAATAAATATTCATTTGTATCAAATAAATTTTATTTGAGTCAATTTGATTCAAATACAGAAATTATTATTTCAGTTACAATTTATTTGATTTTAAATTTTAACACAAGAATTATTTGGTTCAAGTAAATATTTATTTGATAATAAACAAGTAATCCATTATTCAAATATTAAATCAAATTAATTTTTTTTCAGTTGAATCTTCAGTGGAGAAAAAGAAGTTTTTCATGTTCAATAAAAAAAAAAAAAAAATTAAAATTTGTGTTGCTTTATCAATGAGAAGAAAAGATTTCACCTACTATATTTTCCTTTAAAACTAATTGCAAAAATATCCGCAGAGAAATAAATACAAATTCTTCAAGGTAGTTGTCCACCTTCTTGTGCATTTAAAATCAAGTTCCAGTCTGGACTTTATGTCATATAAGTCTGACTTGCTCTCTGACAGTCTGGAGCACAACATGCATGCTGCACCATTTACGAGACAACTATACGTGTATTCTACCGCGTATCACCCACGTGTGTGGAGTTCAGGAACTTGTGTGGGAGTCAACACCCCAGGGGCGGTTTGCCCAAGAAGAAGGTCTCTAATTTTTTTTTTCTTTTCCTCGTCAAAGCTTCAGTTTGAATGAGAATCTATTTTCACATAATTATAAATATCTATTACATAAAATACTTGTAAAGTATTTTACTATTTTTTTTACATTCCTCCTTGATGCGTTACAAGAATTTTTCAATTTAAGAGATTAAATTGAAAAAGTTTTCACATAGAAAATTGCAATTTATTGAAATGGCTATACAGGAAGTCGCTATAGAGATAGAAATAATATATATAATAACGATATACAATTGCTTCAAATTATTTGCTACCTACTTTATGAAAATAAAATTTATAGAATCCAGTATATAATATACAGTATAAAATATACTGATGGTATAAAATTTACTGGTATAAAATGTACGTTTATTAGAACACGCGAGTAATAGAGTCTTATAAATTTGCATACTACATGTGAAATATATTTTTCAACAAAAATGTGTCTAGGAAAAATTAATATTACATTCCTGACACTTCCTCAACATGTAACAGGCAATGACTTCTTTCGTTCACTTGTTCTTGCTTTCAAAATTAATATTCACGATGCAGTCCACAATGCCGAGAGTCAGGCTTGAAGAAAGTTATAAACGTATAGGCAAATTGTCGTTACTTCCCCTACAATTTTTATCTCTCTATAATCGTTTGGAAGCTTCAATTGAATAATATTTCGTGTATATATATCTGTGTCCTGATTTAGATCACATATACTCTATATTTAATCTTCATCTTATAGCTATTCTTCATACTCTAAATAGTTATATCAAAATTATAATGACAAATTTCTATGTGCAAATAAATTTTTCTGCATTGTAGAAAAATTAGTGCTGAGGGTATGAGAAAAATTTAAAATTTGGTTTTACCAGAAAAAAAAACAACTTGGGTTTCTTTCTTCTAGAAAGAAGTTTGATTTCAGTTTGTAAAGAAAAAGTTTGTCATCATCAAAGAAGAAAACTTGAAGTGATGAAATAATTTCTTCACAAGAGGAAAAAGAACAAGAGATTTTTCAATGTTATTGGAAATAAAGTCATATACAATCATGAGTTGATACGATAACTTTATATTAAAGTAAAAACGAAAATTTTAATTAGGCATGATCGAATGTTCATTATAACAAACGCAGGTCAAAGGTTTTATGAGGCCAATTTTCTGAAGGACATGCGATATAAAACATGTCACGAAAATTTGTTCTTATTCTTTCAAATTCACACAAAAAGAAATAAGAATCGAGTAAATTACAATAATTGAAAAGAGAATCATTCAAATATATTTTTCATAATTTAATTCGAAATAAGGAGTAAAACTACGAGATTAATTATTAATAATTAAATTTGTCAGGACTGAATGAATGAATTAATTAATTTAAGTTCAGCTAATTATCTAATCTTACAATTATGTAGTAGTTGATCCAATTAGCTAATAGATAGAAATTTAAAATAGATGAATTTAAAAGATGAATTTTAAATAAATAAAGTAATATTAAAAAAGAACAATGCATTCTGATTTGACAAAGGTCTCAATGTTACGAAACGTTTTATTATTAGGTCGCTATTCGCTTACATTATGCATATCAAGTGCATCCTGCAAACATTTGGCAAAATATTGAAGGTTTTATTATTCCCGCGAGGAAAAATTACTCAATATTCCGAATTTTTTAATACACAGTACTTTTAAAAATAAAAAATTTAAAATCAAATCTCTTTAAAAATTATGCATAAACCAATTACTAATTATATGCATATAATTTTTCAAAAATGATGCAAAAATTTTTGGATTACTGCAATTTTAAAAACGGATTAAAAAATATTTGCTAAATTCCATAACAAAAAATTCTGCCCTCTTGATATTATTTCTATATAATAATGTGAGAAAAATTAATTTCCTGTAGATATAAAATACTTTAAGAATACAAGAAGAGAAAATTCATTGAAAGAAAAAAAGAACAACATGAATATCCCTCGCACACTTTTAATACCATTAAAACATTAAAGTACGCAATGTATATTATAAGCAATCAATAAAGTTTGCTAAAGAAGATATCTTTTGCTCTCCCTCTTATCAAAACAGGACATATTTAAGGTTGCTCGAGTATTCCCTATCAGACATTGAAAATAAACGTCTCAAAATGCTCACAATTCTTCGGCATATCCAAAGGTACAAGCCTTGACGTTTGCTAAATCAACTTTTTTTTTTTCAAGAGAAGAAAATAAACATAAACCAAAGATAAGATTAATTCATGATAGAATGAAAAACTTTACCTCATACTCAATTATTATTCAATCGTCAATTGTATACTTCCAAAAAGAATCAATTTGTCAAAAATTTGTATTATAAAATTTTCCAAATACCGTTTAAAAGAAGAATAGTTTTTATCCACATAGGGTTGATAATTGTTCTTTGATTAAATAATTTTTCTTCGAAGATGCTTGCCATATTCTAACAATAACAATAACTTGATATCATTCTTCATTTTTATGACAGCCTAATTATATATAAATATAGAAAATTATCTTTATTGGCTCGAAGAAACACGTTCTGTTCATGTGATTACTTAGGTTTATAATAATAAATTTCCTCGGACGTGGCTTTGCACCTCGGAATTAAAATTTTCTCTACAACTATTTTTTTTCGAATTCCTTCGAAAAATTTTAAAATTCGGAAAAAATTCATTTCGGAAAAATTTAAAGAAAGAAATAAATTGAAAAAATACTTTGAATATTTGTATTAATTAATATTTGTAATTAATTAAAAAGTTTTAATATTAATATTTGTATTATTAACACGCAATTTGATTTCTTTTTTCTTTCTCTCTTAGCTCGAATGATACAATGATATAAAATGCATCTTTTCAAGATCAAGTCCACATATAGTAGTATCATGAAAATATTGAGACATAAAACTTATTCATAATATTTATACAATAATCAGTCGTGTTATTTGATAATAATGTATTGCAACTTTCTAGATTTGTGATCAAACCTCTTTTTCTTCGTTTTATGATAATAATAATAATAATAATAATAATAATAATAATAAAAAAGAAGAATAATAAATAAAAGAAGAAAAAAAGATGATCTCTTTTGTCAGTTTGATAATAAAGTGCAACAGATTATCTCTAGTTTCGCAATTTGATTTTATTTAACATATAAATACGAAAAGTTATAAATATTTACGATTCCATTTAGCACATTTTTTTAAAATAAACTTTCTTTTTATATTTACAGTGTATTTTGGGGCGAATTTCATGTATATCGAATCGTTAAAAGAAAAGTGAAACACAACAAAAAATTTATCAATACAATGTCATATGTATTCTGAACATCAATCATTTTTTATACCCTTGTTTACTTTTACTTTCATGTTTTCAAATTTTCGAAAAAAAATTCAATTTTTTTTACGTTACATGAAATCTTACAAAAAAATCTAAGAAAATCAAAATAGATTTTAAATGTTAAATATATAGAATTAAAAATACATGTTTTTACAGTTAATAATCTGTAACGGTAACAGAGTTGAAAAATGAATATTGTATCTGAATTGAAATCAATAAAGTGTGTAAAAAAATATTTGCTAAAGAAAGTTTATATGAGCGACCCTTGAGATATGTATCAAGGTACTTGCTATTTAAAAAATGCAGATTATAAAATTGTTATTGTCATTCTTCTTAAAGTTGCAAACGTGTGTTCCTTATCAATATTATTCTCTTTTTTTCGTTCTCGTTCTCTGTCTCACACATTCAACTTTCTTCATGTCTGAAAAAGATATGAAACACCTACTCAAGCTTCGTAACTCTATAACTGTACCGACCTACGCCAACTTTAACCTAGACGAAGTAGTGAACCTTTACGACCAGTTTTTCATGAAAAAAACAAAATAAATGTCTAGTTAAAAATACTTCCTCGCAGACGGTTAAAATGTCGCGCCATTCTAATATTCATGATGTACTTTCCAAATGATTTCATTGAAAAATATTATTTCAATTATTTCTATTTTTAGATTTAAATTAAATATGAAAAAAATTCAATCTAATTAAATTAATTAACCGTATTTAATTAATTTAAATAACTGTATTTGATTAATTTAAATAACTGTATTTGATTAATTTAATTAATTTTGTTTAATTAATCTAATTAAATTATAGAAATCACGTCAATTAAGGATCGTACCTTAAAGCAAGCCCACACGGGGTCCTAAACTTTTCTATTGGCTGCATTTCAAGGTCATGCTACCAACCAGCCAATGGAACAAAAATGAGGCCCATGTGGGCGTCTCCACTTAGATTGCGAATTGTAACCAGGTTCGATTATTGCATCCAAATACTGGAATATTACCCAAATTGCTAATAATAATTAAATATCATTGCAATTGTGATTGACAATTTGAATTCTAAGTTGAAAATATCAAAATTCTTCATTTTAAAAATTTTTTTAATTTATTCTGGTAACAAGTTAAATAAAACAAGACATTGTCGCGAAATTGATTTTTACCTCCAGAATTTAGAAATTGGTTTCAGTATAGAAAAAAAGATTTTTTTCCCACTTTTGCCAAATAGAAGAACACAACTTTTTAGTACGTTTAATGAGGGAGAATTTGCAATTTTTTTAAACCTATAAATATTTTCTGCCGTCGGTGGTACATGGGCACATTTTTTTTTTTTAAACTCCTCATCGGACATAAATGGTCGAAACCAATCTACAACTGACCGGCAAATACATCCTGAAATCTTTGTCCATACTTTCGCGCTTGGTGAGTCTCGTTAATCTTGTCTTGTCTGAGCAGTCTACAGACTGTGGAGTTCTGGCTTTACTGC
This sequence comes from Leptopilina clavipes, assembly GCA_001855655.1. NCBI lineage: Eukaryota > Metazoa > Arthropoda > Insecta > Hymenoptera > Figitidae > Leptopilina > Leptopilina clavipes. The sequence goes on from JUFY01033649.1 coordinate 61,278, forward strand.
AGTTGCCATGCTACAGAGTAGGGATCTCAAGTCATCTACTAGCATGATCCAGTTGGAATTCAGTGTGTGTAAGCCGGCCGGTCTCGAAGGGTCGTTCTGACCACTCTATCATTATCAAAAATATAATTTTCTCCAACAAACACTTTTTCCCTCCAAATGTGAAATATTCCCCTTTAAAATTCTCTCCAATAGTTCACACAACAAGAACCAATATTTAATACCAGTATTTATCTCATTTAATGAAGGAAGAAATTTTCACTTGCAAAAAAAATGCAAAAGAAAAAATTTCACAAAAAGTGCAATACCAAGTAACTATAAAATACACCAAATACATACAAGAAAATTAATATAAATTTCAAAAAATTTAAACTACAAAAAACATATTTTGCAATTAATAAAGTGTCTCGTGAAAAATCAATATTGAGTGCAAAAAAAAAACTCGCCAAATATCAAGAGAACAAGGAGCAAAAATTTACACAGAAAATAATATTTGAAGAGTTGTAGAAGAAATTTTTCATTTTATTCACATTCAAGTGAAGAAGATTTTGTGATCCTATCAAACATGTCACAGTGGAGAAAAATAGAACTCTTTCTTTTTTTAATACTATTTTCAAAGGACTACTCGAAGATTTTTTGGATGAAAAATTGAGCAATGGAGGAGTGATTTTTTCAAATTATTTTTATTCTAAAATCACAGTTTTCAGTGAATATTAAGCAAGTGAACTGCTTTTTTTCCCTCAAGGATTTAAATGGATAATTAAGGGTCGAAAGAAGAATAGAAATTAATATTTTTTCCAGTTTAACAAAAAAGAATTTTATCCGATAAGACAAAAAACGAAGATATTGAACTTGAGTGTATAAAACTCGATATAATATAGAGGAAATTTTTTCGATAAAAAAATGACACAAACCGAGGGAGTTTCAATGACCTTTGAGTCGAAGGCACCAGCCAAGCAAATGAATGGGGTAAATTTTACTTCTGTTTACTCGCAAATTCAAAGAAAAGTCATCTTGCAAAAACTATGTATTTTATACTCATTTCAGAAAATTTTACTTTAACTTAGTTTCAGGTGGCAAAATTTTTTACCTTTTTTTTTTATTTTTCTTGACTGAAAATTTTTTAATTATTTAAAATTAAAATTTAAAATTCATTCTCTCTTTTTCTGTTATGAATTTTCAAAAGGAAAACTCAAAACAAGAAATTAAAAAAAAAAAAGTTTTAAATCTAAAAATTGAAAAACTTTTTCAGGTCTTGTTTATAAGAGGAATGAAATTTGAATTTTAAAAGAACATAATTGTCGATTTATAAATAGGCGTCGGGACATCGGGACTTGCATTCCAATAGATTCCGGTTTTTGATGTTGCTTACACAACTTTCTAACGTTAAATCTTTATTTTCTCATGCATACTGCATATAATCATAACAATGATTTTTAAATACATTTTTCCCAAAAAAAAGGCGAATTTAATGTCTGTATATTTTATTTACACAATTCACGAATCACGCAAGGTTCACGTGTCATTCCAGACAGTTCGACGACGACTGGTAGACTCGATTATCTCCATTATTTTCCTTTCCTATTAAGCACGATTTACGCATTACTTTCAAAGAAGATTGATCTATTTTTTTTTTTTTTTTTGAAAATTAGATCTCAATATTCAACATTTTTTACATGTACGTATCATTTTGAAATAATTACAAAACATGTCAATTAACCATATTATGTGTAATTAAAATATAAATTTCCTCATGTTTTTTTTCACACTTCGAATGTGAAACTTAAAGTTAAAATAGTTGACATTATTTATTAATATTGAGAAAAATGTTTAGAAAAAATTTTTTCTTTGTCAAGGTCTCTCTCGGGGAATTCAAAGAAAATTTATTTTATCATTTGATAAAGCAAAATTGTTTTGATGGAAACAATTTTCTCACTTTGAAAAACTTTTTATATAATGGAAAAATATTATCCTAACTAAAAATAAATTTTTCACTTTGTGAACTTTATCATTTTGTTGAGATAAAATAACACAAAAGTTATTCAAACATAAATAATGTAAACGAATAAGGCATAAAATAAATATCGTTTTAATCAAAATATAATTTAATAATTATTTTACGTGTGTTAATTGTTTATTACTACCGGGTTCAATTCAAATAAATTACAATCTATTTTAATTAATCATTTATATGTATATAACAATTATTAGATACAATTTATTTACCAAATAATTTATTATCAAATAATAATTTATTTACTAAATAATTTATTATCAAATAATAATTTATTTACTAAATAATTAATTACCAAATAATTGTTAATTATTTAAATTATTTGAACTAATGCATGATATTCTGGGGTCATTTCCCTTTGAAAAGACTGTCAATAATAAATTATTTGTATATCTATTTTTTGATAAAGAAGGTCGTTTTTGCGATGATATCCTGGAATACCTTGACACCGAAACTGATCTCAGACTTTCGTTATAGTATTGATGCTGACTGTGTGTCTCGACTATTTTTACTTCGCTAATTAAAAAAAAAATCTTGCTATTCATTAAGACAGTTTTATTTATTCTAATTTTACAAAATTCCTCTTTAGTAGCTCTCATATCGTTTAGTTTCGTAGGCACAACTCCAAATATAAAAATACCTACATTTATCTTAAAAAAACAAAATTTACATATTTTTCTTTAAATAAAAGAAATTCAGTTCTGCGTATATGTATGGGCAATGATACATTCATCCTCGATGCAC
>JUFY01033649.1:64052-78778 GCA_001855655.1 Leptopilina clavipes
AAAAAAAAAAAAAAAAACCGGAGTTATAAAAAGATCGAATAAAATTTTATTGCATAGTATATAATATTGATTTTATAACTTAAAATTTTAATATATAAATAATGTCATCTTAGTTTGAAACTTTTTTAATATAATTAAATTAATTATTAAGTTATTAATTAATTAATATTATGAATAATAATATTATTAATAATATGAATAATAATATTATTAATAATTTAATTTACAATAACTTAATTAATAAATAATAAATATTGATATTTTCAAGCACAAAATGAATTGATTTTCTTTTCGACAATTTGAATGCGCGTATTTCAGTGGAAATGTATATTGCTGAATTTTTTTTTCGCTACTAAAATATACCAATATCGAGATATATTCCTCTCTGAGAGCGCAATTAGATTTATTGTCATGTAACAGATGCTGCCAACGAATGGGCTATAATGCAAATATTGATAATTTGTTTCTTCAAGATGATCAGTCGACATTCAAGTACGTTTTATTAATATCTACTCGCAGGGAGGAAGCCACTCGAACGTCGACTCATAATTCAAGAAACTATATGGACCGATTTTTTTTTCTCTTTTCTTTAAATAAAATATTTACATTGATTACATTTTGCAATAAAAAGTATATACGCAATCATCTTAAAATTAAGAGGTACAAGCATGAAGAAAGAAATTCTCAAGATTCTTCTTGTCCTTAAAAAAAAAAAGAATTATCTTATCGAAATATTTCATTCCATGTTGTGAAGCATTTTAAAAATTATCCAAAGAATTTCAGTAAATAATTTTCTTATATACATTGTATTGCAACTTGATATATGCGCAATTAATTATTTCTTTTCGTAAAAGTTTAAAACATTATAGTTTCAATATACTTTGTTAAATTGATTGTTAATAATCTATTTTTATAATCACCTATAATGGAGAATAATTCTCGTGAATCTTTTGAAAGAAATAATAAAAAATAATAATAATAGGAAGATAACCCCGCGCATTGTTCAACTTTATGCACATATCAAATGCGTGCAATGTTCCTTAATCAAAAATTATTAATTTCACTTCATTTTCACTAGAAAATAAGTTGTCATTAATTTCATAAATATTTGTTATCTTCTCGAATATATATGTATATAATATAAAATATAATATAAGAGTAAATTACCCTCAAGAGTATATAAATATATATTTCGCCAAACAACCTTGAGAATTGATAATAAATTTTTCTTGGTTTATACCACAAGAATGCAAATTTTGTTCGCAAGTTTTTTTTTCTGCTTCCTTTTTGTTAAATAAATCTTTGTATAATAAATTTTTCAATTGAATGGAGAATCCTTAAAAAGTTATTTTTGTCCAAGGAACATAGTCAAATGTATATTTATACAATTCATTTTGCAAAGACATACGTGCGAATTGTTATTTTTAATTTAAAATTTCCTTTTTTCTTTGACATTTATTCCAAACAAACAAATTTTTATTTCTTCAAAAGTGCCAAATGGAAGAAAACTGTTTTTACAACATTAGCGAGGAACATAAATAGAAAAATAGCAATTAAAATTTCGCTAAAAATTAAGTTAAATATAAATTTCACTCACTGAGATATTTTTTTTGATGTTTTTTTTAAAATTCCATTAGTAAAGAAAATAAAAAAAATAATTAAATAATTTATAAAATTAATAAACAATCAGAAAAATGTAAATAGTATGACAAAATTTTTAGTGCTTTTTTAAATTTATGTTTTATTAATCTGTAAAAACTAGTTCTGCTCCAAATTTTAAAACACTTAATAAAATTAATTGAAATTTGTTCAATAATGAATAATTTATTCGTTTAGAAATCAGAACAAATGTGAGTCTCTCAAGGTGTCATCTCGATTGTTTCAAAAGCATCGCTAACAATATCTTTGAAATTTTCCACTCTAATTTTTTATTATTTTTCAAGTACAGTAAATAAATATCTGTCTCCTAGTTCGAGTTCAGCTATTGTTACAAAAGGCAGACAGTGGAAATTTTTTAGATTCAATATTGATTTATCTAATTAAAAATTATAATTATCGTCTATTTCAATAAATATATTTTTTAAAATTCCATTGGCAAAAAATAAAAATTATTAATAATTGTTATTTTTTTCCTCTTAGATCAATTCTCTCTTCCTCTTGTCACGTAATTGTCATATATGTAACGAGTGTTCTAATCAAAATACTAATTAAGAGACTAATTATTCTTCCAAGGCAAGGGCATGAAGATTAAATACAAAACATCGAAATTCGCTTCAACTGTTTAAAAAAAAATCAATCCAATCTTTCATTTATTCCTTAATTTTAATTTAATTTTTCCTTTGCAATTATTTTTTTTATTGTTTTTTTTCTATCCTTAAAATAAAAATCATGAAAATAAATATTGATCAATATAAATAAGTTCGTGTTATTTAATGAGAAATTTAAAAATACGAAATCATCTTTTTAGAGCATATCAATATAAAGATACTATATAATTGCATAATTAATTCTATTTTTAAGTTTGCTGCACCAAAAGTAGCGTAAAGATAAGAGTTATGATATAATTCTTATTTAATTACAGCTTCTGTATTAATAAAACGACAAATGTCAAAATAAATACGAAACTTTATTATCATTGTAAATATTTTTCTAAAATAAAAAAAAAATATTAATAAAAATCAGATCAAATTGAATAAATTTCATAATAAGTATTATAATAGATTTTTGTTTTTTAAATTTCATATAACATTTGATTAGTGCAAATTCCCGCATAAACGCAACGTCTATTATTAACCTTAGAGTGGTTCAAGGCAAAATTGTGTCTAATTAAATTGACGTCGATTTTATTACGTCCGATCTGACAAAATTGTTACTCACTTCCTAAACAAAAAAAAATAACACCATTCACATCTTGTTAGTTTTTAAATAAAATTTAATCAGTTTTGCTATAATCGTCCATATTTCAAAACAGTATTTTTATATTTATTTTGTTGTTAAATTTAATAAAAAATTTTAGACGAGAAAAGCTCATAGAAATGTAAAATACAGAAAAGAAAGTAAAAAATCTCAGTAAAAACAATGACTGATTTCTTAAATGGAATACAATTAATTAAAATTAATTGTCCTTTATGTAGAAGATTGAATAAAATTATTAGCTACTTCCGTGATCAGAATATATATTAGAAAAGTCTCTTCGCATTGAACAAGGCCTTCAATTGCTTCCTGAGCAGCAGACTTACACGATGAGTATTCAGATTGATAAGACCTATGATGATAGTTTTTTTTTCTTTATCAATACAATAAATTTAAAACTATCGAAAAAACGGGTGATTTAAATAATTATTCTTTAAAGAAGTTTCGAGATTTGTGAAATCAACAATAAAAGAAAAATAACATTGACATAGTCCTAATGAATGGAAAAAACAATTTAAATATTTGTCTTCCAGATCGAAAGCAAATTGACGCATCCTACGATGCTTCATATATTAATTCCCAATCACATGGAATGCAATATAATCTTTTGTAATAAACAAATGACACACGATGAAAATTGCACTTACAACCAACAATAATGTTTTAATCGTCTTTGACATGTGGTTGAAAATATTTTAAAACCTCGCAAACAATCAGATTTTATAATGAGAAATGTTCATACCCTGAAAATTTATTTTAAACGAATTCATTTTCATTTACTGGGAATTATTATTATCTTTTTTCCATTCAGAACAGGCAGATAAATGAATCTAATATTAAGATTAAAGTAAGCTTAATGACGGTCTCCTCTATTTGACTACTATTTATACCTTATCAAGGTGTATTAAATTATTTGAATCGAGTGTTTATAAAATTTTATATTGTGATAGGCACGCCTATCACTTCCCTTACGTCTTCAGTTACATTAAGAAAGTCTTCTTGGAATTTTCAACAACGAACATTACGAATGCAATTGATTTTTATCAATAAAATTTTTTTAATTTTTTACATAAATTCCAAAACTGTCGGAAATTTCTCAAAAATTCGCAAGACTTATTCAGGTGTTTTTAGCCTCGTGACCTACTTTCTTGAAAGCAAATTTACACCCAAACTATTATAGACAAATGAATGATTATTTTTGCCCAAGCAAATACAGAATGTCTTCAACAAGTTTGCCAACAATTTTTGGCCACATTGATATTTAAATGTCAAAAAGACTCTTCAAGTATTCAAAATTGTTCATCACTGTCTGTAATTTCTTTCTTTTCTTAAAAAAAAAAGAAGAATCATATGCAAACAATAAAACCACAGGAATAATGAAATCTGGAAAAAAATTGACGAGTCTCAGAAAAGCTTTTTGAAGTGTTTTTCAAAAATGAAGATTCTAAAGTAACCAAAAAATTTAAATTCTGAAGATGTTGAATTTCATTTGGTTTTCTGATTAATTGAAAAAATTAAAGATACAAATGAAAGTTGTTCGAAATCTGAAGAAAATTGAGTAATCTCTCTCTGCGCTTGCAACGCTTCATATCGAAGATCTTTAAAAAAAAGGCTATTCCTGATGTATATAATCCCCTTTCTGCGTCTAAATTTACTTCCCTCAATTTTTAAATATTCCCCAGAACGAGATATTCAACTTAATATTGAATAATGTTTAGAAAAGTGTTTTTTAGAATTTGTGACTTTTCACTTTCGAGGTTTAATATTTTTTTTAATTTAAAGTTAAATAAGAAAAGCTTCGATTGAATACATTTTTATTTGTTCAGCAATGAATTTCTCGAAGAAAATGTTTTTCGATTCAAAAAATAGTTTTATTCAAAAAATAGTTTTTAATTCAAAGAAAAACTGTTTTTTTTAACATAAAAAGAAAGAAATGAATATTAATTAGAATAATACTCTTTTCCATTTTTCCCTATATTTACATATTAATTCACTTCTTTTTTTCTATTATATTGACTCACATCTAAAATATTATATATATTATTATAATTTTTATTTTTTACACTAACCTTGAATTCAATTATATATTTCTAAATATAGTAAATTCAGTAAAGTTTCATTTGAATTTTAAATTGTTTCTTTCTTAAGCTATGTAAAGAAAAATTTTGTTCACGTTTCTTGCGAGTGGATATTGAGCATATAGACAATCATCATCGAGTCACATCAAAATCTGCACACGCGCTTACATAAGTGTGAATAAAAATCGAATGAGGACGAGAGCGCAGAGAAACGAGGTGAAAAAATGTTCTGTTCTTGTCTCATTATAACAGATAACCTCAATGCAAGGCCAAATGCATTATCAATCATATCAAACAATTTGTTGATATAGTATAATAAGTTATGTTTCGATTTTGTTCAGATAATAATAATAACAACAATAGTAATAAATGCCCTGGAAAACTCAATTTTTTTCTACTTTGAACAAGAAAACTTCTTTTTGGAAATTATTTTTTTAAAACGGATTTCGAATTTTCATGCTTCATTACACAAAGTTTCGAGTTATCAAACTTCAACTGTGCTTCCCAAAGTAAAAACCTAGTAAGTCGCATTTGCCATAAAGGCGAGCGTCCCTTAGCTTCGTTATTCGACTTTCGCTCTTATGGCAAATGCGACTTACTAGGTTTTTACTTTGGACAGCAGAACTACATTTGAAAGTTTCACAGAAGAAAATGTCCATTGCATACGCAATTGATTTTTAAAAGCAAAAAATCATTGAAGATAAAAATTTTATCATTTTCAAAAATAGTACACCAGATGAAAAAAATAACTGCCTACAGAAAAAAATTAAAGCACTTCTTGCCAAAAAAATACATTTTTGCAATAAATAAAAATCATATTTTTTAAACAGCTTTTGTACATATTTCTTAGGAAATTGTATAGTTAAATAAGATATATGATATTTAAAAAATAATTACAAGTATTGAGGAAATATAATACACAGCCTCGTTTCTTTCTTTTTTTCTTCAAAAGAGTGACTGAGGTCAGGATGTTTAAAAATTTGCAAACTAAGAGTAACGGTGAACGTACGTCCCAAAATAGATAGCCAGATCGTGTTATGTGTTAAAAATAAAACAGCTGGAAGACTGAGTGAATCTTTTTACGTATAGCGGACAATGTCAGCTAAACTATTTCGAGATTTTCATAATCACTTGAAACAACTAAAGACTTGAAAATACTGTTATTTACTCTTGCAACTACATTTTTCTCTAACAAAATTCTACACAGAAAAGCAAAACAAAAAAAAATCATATTTTAGACTTTATTCTGATATTTTTAATTTAATTGTTTCATGTAAATAAAATTAAATGCATTTAATAGTAATATGTAATTTTAATTCGAATCAGAATATATAAGAGAACTTCTATAAATAATTATGAGTTTCTATGAACCTATAAATCAACGACGATGATTCAATTTTCATCTCAATTAAATTCCGATGTCGTGTAAAAGCATGATATTATTTTTATCAAACTTGTCTATCTTTTGACTGTCTGTAAAGCTATAATACACATGTATACGATTTACTGATTTCAGAGTGTATTTCACAAATACTCGTTCATAAGTCTATCGTGAGTCTAGACATTCGTATAGACATATAATAGATAATCGTTACGTAAGTCGAGGTTTTACTCTTGAAGCAAATGTCCTTTTACGTGACACATGAAGCCGTGGATTTACAATTAATCTTTTTCAATCCTCCCTACTTGAATTTCATTCTCACATAACTACACATAAAAAACTACCATTTTGCAATAAATTTCAACTTTTTTTTTACCATTGTCTCATCTTCTTTATCAGATACTTTAAAAAAGTCAAAAAATACAACACCATCCTTCTTTATCTATCGGAGTATTTTTAATCATTTCAAAAAAAAAAAAAAATTAAAGTCGTATTATATCAAAAATTTCCGATTAGGAATTGATCAATTACGTTAAACACAAAAATAAGATACATTATCACTTAATCTCTTAACTTGAAATCTAGTTTTGAAGATCGTGAAAGATTTGTAAAATTTTGGGGAGCTATAATTTTAATTTCAGAGGAACATACTTGACTCATATTACTTATCAGATGATGAAAGATTTTTTCCCTAGAAGATTAATTTCTCTAAATTGTGAAAGTAAAATAAAAATAAAAAATAACTAATCAAGGGTAATTAATAATTATTAATAAAATTTCAGGCGGACACTGGAAGGCGAGATCAGGAGGAATTATCGCCGACCTCGACTCCGCCGTCGGGTCAAGACGAGACCAGTGGTGGGTCGGTTCTGGCGATGGGCAGTACCGACTCTGCCGGAAATGCCCACGACGGTGGACCTTCCTGTGGTTTGGTGAGCTCACTCTTTCCCAGCAGTTGTCGAGGCAGAGCAGAAGCATTCGCCAGGAGTCTTCATCGACGACTGACATCCCTAGGTGGCGAGAACGGCAGCAACGACGACTTTGATTTAAATAAGCCAAATGAAACATCATGGCTACATTCAACAACCATCAAAAACGGAACAAATTCATCGAATAATGTGAAACTCGTTCTTGACCATCAACCACGTCACAGTCCAGAATCGGATCTCTTCTTCGATCTGGAAGGTGAACTCGAGGAAAATGGAATTGGCTCACCTGCAGAGGAAGCCTCTGCAGCGGAACTAGCTCATCTACTAGTGAATCATCAATCGTTAAAGCTTAATCACCATGATACCTGTCGTTGCACAACTACTGGAGCAAGACCACCTGGTACCAGTCAGGATTCCGGATCAGATGGAGTTTATTCATCACCAATGACTGGGAACAATACACCGGAAAATGAGGAATCTGAAGTGTACTTTGATCCCTTATCATCTGACGGAGATAAGAAGAAGGACACTTTCTTTGATCCTGTTAATTCCTCCGAGAATGAGGGACAATCCACTCTTTCTAATGGAAGCGAACCTGAAATGATTAGAGTTCTTCGTAGAAAATTAGAGAAAACTAAAAATCAGAACGTTAACACTGAAGAAGAGACTTCTGACTCTAGTTGTTCCTTGCAAAAGGATGAAATTGAAATCTCAAGATTACGAACAAATCATGTTGAGAGTACTGACGAATCATCGAATGGAAGAAGTTCCATTGATACCACGTCACATGACTCACTGTGGAGTACATTTGACGACAGTACCTTGTCTGAAAATTCTGTCAAAAATGATGCACTCTGTAACATTCAAAACCGGGTTCCTAAATCTCATTCCGATTCGGAGCTACCTGGTATGGTAGATGTTGACGATATTCGACTGGCCAGGAGGATAGAGGTCCTGAAAGAGGATGTAGATGAAGTGGACTTTGCTGGTAGCACTTCAAAATTGAACAATTCCTTGAAAGACGTACACAATTTTTGTCTTCCAAATGGACTCGATCACGTAGCTAAGGAAAAAGATGATGATGATGATGATGATAATAATGAAAGCGAAAATGATAAAGTAACATCAATCCAAGAAACTAGTGACACTGATACTGATCATTCGACCTACAACAGTACATTTAATATACCAGGTGAGATAAACAATAGATAATACATTTAAGTAGCGATACAGGTCCAGGTTTTCCCTTAGTTACACTGAGAAAAGTTTAGCAGAAATGTTTCTTCATCTTCTGTTGGTTTAATGGCTTCTTGTATAAACAAATAGCCGCAGTACAAAATACAGATGTTGAATCTAACTTCTCGAGCTACATCGGTTCTACTGCGGACAAATACTGTACTAAAACGTTCATCCCACAAGAAAAGACAGAGTTCGTACCTTCTTGGCGTTGCTGATGTTCGATTTTAATACGGTATCTGTTGCCCATTTTGTGCCGCTTCCATACGTCGAAGTAAGCTAAAATTTTCTCAGTGTAAAAGTTTTCTTTTCAAAAATAGAATCCACAGTTGACTTCTGCGCGCACTGACACACTTTTATCGAAAATTTCGACCTGCCAGTGTGCACGTACGCATCTCACTCTCAAATTTCTAAGAAAGGTTTTTCTCATTCACATCCCCACTGCTATAATTGGATCAATCTTTCTTAACATTCCCCATAGTACCTAACACTGAAAGAAATATACACACTTCTGATCAGTACTAATACTCAAATCTTTTTACAGGTTCGTTGACATCAGAATGCGTTTTGGAAATCAAAGTCGAGGAACCAATTCAAACAGTTGAATACGATGCACAGTTGTTGATAAGCGATGAATCAACAATCAATAATTCAACAGATGAATCCGAAGTTCCGGAGAGATTTGAAAAAACTCCTGACAGCGACATTCAGGATGAGAATTCTGGCGCGGATCTTCATTTGTCATCTGAGGACAATGCTGAAGAAGAAGAGGAGGAGCAGAATCAAAGACCTCCAAGAGTTAGACGATGTTCATCATTGAAAACAGGCAAGACACCCCCAGGTACTCCAGGTAGAAAGAAAATAGTTCGATTCGCCGATGTTCTTGGACTTGATTTAGCAGACGTAAGAACCTTCCTCGACGAGATTCCAAAAATTCCAAACTCTGCCTATTCCGATCTAATTTATGACGATGTCTTCCACAAGGAATCAAGTCCCATTAATTGCGGCATTCAAACCTGGAGTGCCAGATACTTAGACAACAATGGAACAAATAAACTCGACAGAACGTTGGTGCCGCTCTTCCAGCAACCTGGAGGTCTGCCAAATTTCCTCGATTTCGTTCGTGATCGGCGTGTTTGTTTGGAAAATGTTCTGGTCAGTGACCCAGTGACTTTATGCATCAAAGGAACTGTTCGGGTGTGTAATTTTGATTTCCACAAATCGGTTCATATCAGATACACCCTAAACTCATGGAAGACCTACAGTGACCTTCAAGCAACCTACTCGCCTAATTCTTGTGACGGTTTCAGCGACAAATTCACATTCACTCTCTACTGTCACACACTCCGAGTTGGTCAACGACTCGAATTTGCAGTTAGATTTCAGTGCAAAGGAAATCAATATTGGGATAATAATCTAGGGGCAAATTATTGCTTTCAGTGCCTACCATCATCCCCAGCTGTTGGATTTATACCAATCACTGCGCCTGAAAACGCACACGATTGGACACCAATGTTCTATTGACTCGAGAACAAGAACTGGAAATGGTCCAGATAATCTGGTCATAGAGATGTTTCGTGCTGCATGCGATCTTGCGGAAACGACTCAAGAAATCTAAATCGTTTAGATGATAAAGAAACAAAAAATGCTGCCACTATATATAGAAAGTTATTCATGTATAATACTCTCAACAAATACCTAAGTCAATTGTTTATAGATTCGCAGAAGAAAATGGTCATCATTTTTAAAAATCATCATTCGATGCAAAATGTCGAGTTGACTGGAAATTATTCTGCAAGATCTTAATCAGTATCGAAGATCTTTGTCATCTATCGTAATTTACTCATAAGAACACAAATTATGTTTTTTTCTACATTCTACATAAACTTTACGAAGCGAAAATACGAATGGATGACATAAATGAGCATTGCCTAGGGCGTTTGACCCAGAGGAAAAGTATTCTATTTGAAATGATAAAGATGCAGAGGGACATGAATGAAAAGAAAATAAGGAACATTGTCAATAAAATAAATATCAAGTAAATTAATTACAATTGACATTGGCTTTGAAATAAAGTTGTCCTTCTCGTGTGGGTGCCAAATGCTAACCTTCGAAAGCAAATTTCGTCGAGTGAAGCGGAACTGATGAAATGCGATGTTTTTTGAGATTGTATTCTATATACCTAAACGGTTATTGGCTTCCTGCCATAGGAAAAAAGAAGACATGTTTCCTAATATACCAGGGTGCTAAATTTAGCAAATGCTTATAACGACACTTTTCATACAATCAGCCTAAGTATAGTCAACGATAAACTATAAACAAAAAACTTTAGCCTAGTTAACAAAATCATCCAAGTACTTGTTAATCTTACATTTACGTTCGAACACTCATGATTTCAAAGCTTTCCATAAAATTCACAAATAACCCGACAAGCTTTAATATTTTATGGATTCTTGAAAATCACTGAGAAAAAGTTCATCAACAAATATAGATTAAACTTGTATCATAAAGATGATGTTAATAACGTCCAATAAAAAATAACAAAAATCTTTAATATAAATGGCTCCATATTGAATGGCATCGAAAAATACAACGATATTTTCAAGAATGTTACAATTTACAAATATCCAATAGAAGATATATTCATATACAAGCTCTCGTTAACACTAAATGGAACCTCTTTCTAGTAACTTTTGTCAAAAACGTGTAAACAATACCAAAAGACGTATTTTTAGCAACAAAAAAATGATTATAATCAATTATCATTGTTTCTCACGTTTTTGGAAAAAATTAACTAAAAAGTAATTTTGTTGAAGATGAAAAAAAAAGATTTAAAACAGCTATTTTTGCATATATACGACTGGATTCGACGAAATATATTTTGACATCAAATAAATATTATGCCTGAGGGGGACTTCCGATTGCTGTAGTTTTATCAATGTTGACAAATGAAAATAATATATTATACGTATATAATATAAAAATATCTAAACCCACGAAAAGAAATATATCATTAAAGTGTAAAAAGATACACTAAGAAAAAAAAAGAACTAACTTTAACTAAACGCTAATACTATAATTTCTGCTCTCGATGAAAGTACCTATACAAGAGAACTAATAAGCAATACATTCATTGATTATTTGATATTAAATGCAACAAATATCAGTATCGATAAGAGATTATTTGGATGTTTTGAAAATTGAATAGAATACATTTTCGCACATTTTTTCTTTGAAGGAAAATTCTTTTAAAAAAGGTGCTGTACAAACGAATTATATTGGAAATTTTCTGAATTAATGGTATAACTTTTTTTTTAAAGAGGCAATATTCCGAGATTTTATTAAGCTCAACTCAATATAATTAAATTATAAAAATTAATTAAACAAAAATTATATATGTAATATATTATAATTAATAATACATTAATTATAATTATATTAAATAATTAATAAAATAACGTCATTTTGTCTCACCTATGCGAGATTAAATATTCTTTGTTAAGTTTGTGAATTAAAAAAAACTGGTGGTATTTTTTATATGCCTTTCGTTCTAGTCCATAGAATCGCGAAATTAAATTGCAGCAAAAATCGAGAGATCGAGAATCCTCAGGAACACTTAGAAATCCATATACATACATATATTATAATTATATTTATAAATTCAAATATGTATATTACAGTCAGTGTAATTTTTATCCCATATACACTTATATTGTCAAGACTAATTTTTAAATCAGATCACGTTTTAATTTTTAATATTATTTCGTGAACTGCCCCTAACTCGATTTTTTCTTTTTAATTTCTTTCGCGTTTGTAAATTTATTAAGATGTGAAAATTAGGCTGTGCAGATCGTTGAATTGCCGCTGGAGATTAAAGACGCTGATATGAATCGAAATGAAATATGTATAGTTATTAGAAATATAATTAATAAAAAAAAACGATTGAAAAATCGTTTACTAAGGGCGTCATTGAACTTTTATCTCGGTAATTCGCTTCTGATTTTATTCTTTTTTCTTTTGTGTATAAGAATAAAATTTTACATTGAGAAATGTGGAAATTTTTTTTTCTTTTTTTTTTAAGAAAAGCTCGTCGCCAAAGGAAACCACTATTTTCTTAATAAAAGGGGAGAGGAAATATAAAGAATTTGCCAAAATGGCAAAAGTTTGACTGAATTTGAGAAGAAAATCATAAGGAAAAAATGAAATTTGTTTTCAATTTTCATTTTAAATTGATTTTCTCAGCGTTTATTATTATAAATGCCCAATATTATGTATATGAAAATATTGAGATTTTTTTTCTTTCTTAACGACGAGCTAAGAGATCTTTTTCAAGTATGCATATTGATTGTTGTAGTAGAATGTATATCATTTGGTTAAGTTAGAATTACATTTTGTAATGGTTATATAAAAATATAGAAAATCACTTATAGAATGCGTGTGAAAATGATTGAGTGCGAATTAATTAGTACCTGAAAAATTATGGATTCTATTATATGAATGAAGAAACGAAAAATCAGCGATGAAAAATCTATATTTCATATTTTTTTATTTAAACACTAAATCCCCCCCCCCCTCACCATCCACCTCATTCCCTAAAATAAAGAGATTAAATTTTTTAATAATAATTTGTATTTGTAAATTTAATTTATCGATTCTTGATACTATCAGGAGAGCATATTGGAACATCACAGGCTAAAAGGAAAACAAATCTTAATATCTTTTCCGATTTATTTAAAATTAAAAAAAAAATAGTATACTTATTTTAAGAATTAAATTAGTTTCTAATCAAGTCTCTTTTTGAAATAATTTTTTTTAATGGTGCTATTAAAATGTTCCGAAAAAAGAATAATTTTTTCCTATATATATATATATATATAAAACTCGTGTTTGATACTAATTTATAAATGTATTTTTTACATCGACTTAATTATTGTAAAAGTCCAAATATAGAAGAGTGCCTGAATAACGAATATATTTACGAATACCTGTACCATAATGAACGATATTGTACATGGAAAAAAAGTCATTCATCTAGAAATAATACATAAAAGCACCTACTATACATACACACGTATATATGTAATATGTTGTTTTAAATATTATTACGACAATAAATGGAAAACTAAATTATATATTTAATTTTCTTTCCAAGTCTATGAATTATAAATCTCACAAAAATTTTTGATTTTAAATACAAATTTAAGAAAATGAAATTTCTATTTATTTATTTTATCGCAAAAAAATATAGATTATTATTGTTTCATTTTTTTTAAAATGTTTCACTGATTTTTATAATAATGAACTCTTAAGATTTCTTATTGACTCTTTGTTTAATAATAATACATCCAAGTATCATTAATAATTATTAACCTATGAACTTTTTTAATCATATTATTGGGTCCTTGTAACAGAGGAAGAGATTCATGAAGCAAAATGATTAATCTCATGAGATGAAACAATTAGTTAAATTTGTACGTCACTATTTTTTAATAGAGATAATAAAACAAAGTAAATTTTTTTTTAATGACTCATACGATTGTATTTTAGATTCGATTTATTTAAGATATTTATGTATTATAAATTTATAATAAAATTAAAAAAAAAATGTTTCATTTGAAAAATTAAGAACAAACTGTTTTTTATGTTGCATACATATGTATACACAGGTCAGACTCTACGATTTTTGTCGCCCCTTGTTGTCATACAGAAATAAATAAAAATCTAAATTTGATTAATATTTTTTTAATTATTATATAAGTAGGGGAGACCGGGGTGTAGTGGCTAACTTTTTACTCTTTGTTATTTTACTTCGTCATTTTTACATTATTTAAATGTTTATCCCACAGAAAAGTTACTCTAGTATTTCAGCTTTCTTTTAAAAAAAAAAACGTCCCGATATCTCTCCTACTTTTTTTTCTAGAACGGTTTTTCTGGAGTAATGCAGAGATGTTCAATACGCCCCAGGCCGGGGCGTTATGGCTAATAAGTAAAATTATTATTTTTAAGTTCAAATTTTATAATATTTGAACTAAATATTGTTAATTAAGGTTTGTACATTAAATTTATTATATAAATTATTGAAAATGAAACATATTTAACTAAAACTTTTAATTTTTTTGCGAAATAGTCTTTAATCAAAGTAACTTATTTTTAAAAAAAATATAACAAATAAAAAAAATGTTTAAAATT
>JUFY01033650.1:0-13314 GCA_001855655.1 Leptopilina clavipes
TATTAATTATATTATTAATATTAATTATATGATTTATAAATATTAAAAAAATTATTCAAAAAAATTTTTTTTATTTTTTTCGCATCCACATAATATTTTTCTCTTGTTGTCTTTTATAAGGGAACTTTTTTTTATTATATATTTTTTCGGCCCGATTACATAATAAAGAGAACCCAAACTTGTCGGATCTTTTTTAGAGAGAAGAATGAAGATTTAGATTATCTGGGTGGCTGAACAATATCAGAGACCTTGGATTATTTTTTTTTTTTCTTACAGAGTCTTTTCACTTCCATAATAAATAATAATACACATTGACATGTTGAATCGAGAAATTTTTTCCTTTTTCCTCCAATTTTTCCTTTTTATATTTTTGTTCTGAATTTTTCTTTTAATCTTTTACCTGTTTTCTATATATACGTGACCATCGGCAAAACGCCACCGTGATTTTACGACAATGATCTAGGCCGGTTCAATGAACTTTCGCACTATAAAGAAAATAGATTCTTCTCTGTATTGATCTATTATTTTTCATTCTGTCCCATTGTCATAGAAAGAAAGGAACACCTGAAACCATTTTTTTCTATGGGAAAAAAAAGAAAATACATGTCATTGGAAATATATTTCCATCTCTTAACCGAATATTTAACTATCTTTCGACTCAAAATTGAAATCAAATTACAATATGGAAAAATAATTTACAGACTAGAAAAATAAAAATATTTTTTTATCTAATTGTACAAATTCAAAAATTAGTTTTAATTGTTAATTAATTGTTTAATTGTTAATTAATTAATGAATGTTTATATATTTTGAGGTTTGTTTGGAACAAAAAGTATCTTTGGGTTGAGAACCACTTTTGCCCACGCTTGTCTCTCTTCCGTTTGTTCACCTATACAGAGAGACACGCATATTCAATTTTTGATAAGGTCAAAAGCGTTAAATTGACTTGAGAAACTCCTCAATTACCCTGATAAATTACCGATGACGGCAATTAGCCGCTGAATTAAATATGCATACAGTAATAACGTCAAATGACTTTACAATCACAAAAACAGATTAAGATAAATGAACGCTCTGATTTTCATGTATATTCCTTCATTCACTGAAGATTTATTCTATATATTAACACGAGAAATAAACATCAAGTTGAAAATTAAAATTAGAATCTTTTTTCCATTCTGTATTTTGTCTTCATATACTTAGCCAATCAAAAATATGAACTAGTGTCGGTAATGTAGAATTCCAAATTTCTTTCTCCATTTTGGAAAAAAATACTAGAGGCACTTAGTTTAGATCTTATGTAAATGAACGGCAATGGAAAAATTTTAAATTTGACTAGCAATTTTCGAGATACTTGGTGGAATGTTCTCCTCTCGTTCGCCTCTTTCTTGTGTATTTCTCCTGTAATAAAAAGCGCAACGCGCACCACTCTCTCCATACAAAATGTTTTGCTATTTTAAGAGCAAAGCCATGAATAGTCACCACCCCGCGAAATGCAACCTTTCAACTACTCAACTGTTTTAAGGACACGCGCAATTCGGGCCTTTGAACTTGATGCTTATAGACGCGCCCACGATCTTCACTCGTCGATAATATTATATTTATAACCCTTTCTCGTTGATCTCCGCGCGCAAATATTTATGGCGCCTTTCTTCATGCGAAAAGAAAAAATCGTTTTTATAAATCGTTAATTTATTAATTAACGAATATAATATAATAAATAAATTTATTTTTTTTAAAAATTCGTTTTCATAAGTCGTTGATTTATTAATTAACGAATATAATATAATAAATATATATAAATAAATTTATTTACTTATTTATTTATTATGTTATTAATTAATTAATTAATTAATTAATTGTACATTGGAATTGATTGGGAAAATTTTTATCCTTTTGGAAAATTGAAAAATTGGCAAATAGGAGAATTTTGAACCACTGATGTGCGTAATTTTCCATAATTTAAATTTTGTAGAAAGTAGAATAAAACTCCAGTGACCTGTATTAGGTCAAGTCAAATTACTGTCTTTTTAGATTGAAAGTCAGTGATGGTTAGTTTCCTTTTTCAACTTGCAGTATCTATTTAACGATTAACGGGTACGATGCGCAGACTGTACAACTTCTTTTTTTTTCATAAATTGCATCTTGATTCTAATTGACGTTTCAACGCAGCAATTAGTTCTGGAGAACTACTTTACTAACAAAGTCCGGCTTTGATCATCTAGATAAGCGCTCGTTTTTAGATATTATACTTTTATTTTGATAGATCCATTGAAACTATTATTTTTCCATTAAAATATTTTTCTCTCCTCTGTGAAAAATGTGTGATAACGTTTCGATATGATAATTCTGTTGATTTTTCTCTCACCATTTTTTGATAAAAAAAAACAACAACAACAAAATAATGAAGAGGAAATTTTCTTTTGTTTTTGTTTCCTAAACAATATCAATTAATTTTTGACATACGTCACCGTAAGTGAAGTAATTTACTAACGTCGCGTCGTTGAAATAGAGCAATCGAAATTAATTGCGAGCTTTTTTCAAAATTATAAATCAATCCCTTGTCCCAGTTAATATTGCGTGATACCCACGCACTCCTACGTTTAAATGTTTGAATTCAACATCGGTGGATAAATTAATTATTTTTCATTCCTAATTTATTCTGGAAGAAAAGAGTTGTTTATATGGAGTTTTTGTTTTGTTTTTGAAGTTCAAAATTTAATCAAGTTTAATTACACTTTAAACTTAAAGTTTCAGTAAATTCAGAAAAAAGATATATTTGTCTCAGAAAAAAAAATTTGTGATTCTTTTTTATGATGAAAAGGGGGGGGGATCGACAACTGTGCCTTAATATGTCATCTCGACTTTGTTTCCTCAACTGGAGAAACCTTTTGCACTTTAGTAAAACAAAACCATTCCTAATGCGGCTTCCATATCGTCAAATAAACCGATTAGTGATGAGTATGAATACACGGAAGTGAATAAAGTACATTCTTTTTATATTCTCAGGTATTTTTCTCCATTTGTTTATTTTATATTTATTCTATTTGTCACCTAATTTTATAAAATTTTTTGTATTCGATTTTTCCATACAAATTGTGCTTCTATATTTTACTTCTTTGAATATCAATTTTTTTCCTTATCATATTAAATTTCCTACGCAAAAATGTTTGCTGTATTCTAATTTCTATAATTAATGATGTGTATTTTATTGATTATGAAATTTTGTAATTGCCGGTTACGCTTTCATTTTTTCGATATTCGAAATACAAATGAGGAATTAATGAGCAAAAAAGAAGTCACTGATAAATGGCATAATATTGTCATAAAGTTAAAAATAGAAATGACTAATTTGTTTATTATAAATATATTTGCAATTTGAAATTGTATTTTAAATAAAATTTTAAATAAAATAAGATTGTAAAATAAATACAACTTTAAATAAAAATGAATTGCAAATTAAATAAAATTTTTAATGCAGAAAAAATATCAAAACACTGAAAAAGTTTTAATGTTATAGAAATATTTCATTATTTAATTGTTAGTCAATTATTTTTAATTTATAATTAATTGATGTAAATTTTTTATTAAGTAAAACATGAGCCGATCTACACTTGTTCGGAGAAAGGAAACTATTTTGCGATTATTTTTTACAAAATATATTTTCCAATATCCGGAATAATTATTAAATTATTTTTAATTTTTAATTAATAATTGTAAGTTTTTTTCATTATAAATTTTATATTAACTAAATATAAAACATGAGCCGACCGACACTTTTTGGAGAAGGGAAACTATTTTGCAATTATTTTTTTTGCATATTTTCCAATATCCCGATTCTTTTGTTTTCAGATTTGTCAATTATTTTCCTTCCAACGCATTTTGTGAGTTTAAAAAAAAATTGAGTGCGGAAGTTATATAAAAATATAAAGTGAAACAGAAAATGTGAATAGGAAAAAAAATGATTTAACATTTAAAAATTCACGAAATTAAAAAACAAAAAAAAAATGCATCAATCCTCGTCGACAGAATCTGCATCGCCAGGTGGACGAAGACTTTCTCGAAGTTTTCATTCCTGTCTTCGAGGAGCTGACAACGATGATCAAGAATCAGGTATAAACAAATTCTGATCATATGAAAAATTTTCGAAATATTTTTTTTTTTGAATTATTTATTGAAAATAAAGTTGCCTAAAAAAATTGTTTATGCAATTTTTTCACTTTAAAAAGTTGTTTTGAAATGAACTTTTTTCTATATAGTTTTTATTAAGTGCGAAGGGGAAAAAAATGCTGAATTGACAATTTGTTATAAATATTCATGAAAATTTGGTATGTGGTGCAATTTTGACGAGTGGGGGAATTTTCGATTCGTACGTGGGGGGATATTTCGCTACCGAAAGGTAGCTGATGACACGCTCACGCACGACCCACGTGGTTCACATTCGCATCTATAAAGGTGTATATACGTTACACACAAGTGCAAAACTGCAACGCGTTAATATTTACTCTCAAACACAGCCTCTGCTTACCACAGTTCCTTTCTGACGGTATTACTGTTCGGTATCTAACCGACTTTGTGCAAAAGCCAATCAGATTTCAATGCCCCCCCTCCGCGTAAAAATAGTGCGTAATTATGCAAAAATTAATTAATTAATTTAATAATTTCTATAATGCAAGTGATTTTATGCAAGTTAAAAATACAAAAATTTTGTTTCAACTTCTGATAAATTTATTAATTATAATTAAATAAATAAATTGAAATTAGTTTAACATTTGAATTAATTCGAAATTAAAAAGTTGAATTGATTCGTTAATTGATCGATTTGATAAATTAAAAAACAAAATTACAAGAAAAGATGTGATATTATTGTGGAAGAAATAATGAGGAGTGAAATAAAAAATGATCAAGTGCGAAATTTTAAAGGGAGCCACTATAAATTCCTCGGGGGTCAGTGTATTTTTGAGAAAATCGAGTGGAAAATTAAAATATTCCAAAATGAGGATCAGATACGTGCCACCGGATATTAGTAATTGTTATAAGCGTACGTATCTCACACGTTTTCCTGATTTATTATAAAAATTACTCTCACGATAAATTTTACAAAGTACAATGGGAAAAAAATTTATTTGATTCAAAAAATTACCTGACAATTATCAAAATAAATATTTGAACCCAAATAATTTTTGCTTTCAATCAAATAAACTGTAAGTGAATTTTTGATTCATTGATTGAATCAAATGAATTTTTTTCCAGTGTACGTAAACATTAATATATAATTTTATTAATTATACAACGTACGGAAAAAAACATTTCTCGATGACAAATTTATTAATTTATCAATCTAAATTAAATGAATAAAATTAATATTGTTCGTTTTTTAATTAATTAGTTAATTAGTTAATTAGTTAATTAATACTGCTGTGAATATTAAAATAAAATTATTATTAATTATATTATTAAAATAAAATATTTCTCTTTGCCAAATGTATTAATTTATTAATCTAAATTAAATAAATAAAATTGATATTGTTTATCGTTTAATAATTAGTTAATTAATACAAATAATTACACGGTAAGAATTAAATTTTTTTATGAAGGAAAAAATATTTCTCGTAGCATTTTATGAATACAGCTGAAAAATTATTCTTCGCTTAATGTTTGTTCTGCATTGGACAATATATAAAGTAGTATCTGAAATGTCAAAAGTCTTTTTTGAGAAAAGAAAAACAAAATGAAGCGTGTACATGAAGAACAAAAAAGATTGTTATGACGGGGTGGACGATGAATTTCAAAAAGTACCGTATGTCTCTCCTCCTCGTAAAAGAAACTGTCCGTTATTCCGGTACATGTGTTTCGCAGGTTTTTCTTTGCTCGCCGAAACTCGCGTAATAAACCATAAGGCCCAGCGCGAGGTCCTCTTGATATTGTACACACTCACTATAAATAAACGAGTTACAAACTCTACAAAAATTGATCACATTTCTCATGATAATATGAAATGGGTCCATTAACTTTTATTCCTATACTCGAAATTTTTAATTATTATTAATTATTATAATCCGTTTTTTTATGAGCAAAGTAAATTACATACTCAGAATTTTAATATTCCTTTTGTTTTAATAAATAATAAATAATTAAATGATAAATTAGAAATTAAGAATTTCCTTTTGTTTTTGTTTTTGTTTTAATAAATAATAAATAATTGAATAATGAATTAAAAATTAAGAATTAGCAATTTTCGTTTCCTTTTGTTTTTGTTATAATAAATAATTAAATGATAAATTAGAAATTAAGAGTTTTAATATCCTTTCCAATGAATGATTATCATAAAAAATGTGAATACGTGAATTTATTTTGTTTTGAAAAAAGTAAATATAAAAGTGACGTGAAAAATGGTTCTCGTAAGTGTCATTAAATCATTGATGACGACATATGGTTTATGTCTTGCCGAAGATAAAAAATAGTGACTCATTGATTTTTACTGAAAGCTAAATTAACGCTCTGCTCGTCAGACTGAAATAAGATATAGAGATGTTTAGAATCGATCTGACATGGCTCAAGTTTATTGAGAGTTTTTTTTAAGCTTTTTTCTTTCTCTTAAGCGAAACTCCCTTCTCTAACTAATTGTTACTCGCGATCCAATAATTGGATCAATAGGAAAAATCCTCAAGAAATTCGACTAAATAGAAAATTTTCGTTGATCGAATGATTGAAAAAATTCACTTGGACAAATAAGAAAAGAAATAAGGAAAGGAAAGGAAGTGAAAGTTAAAAGAGAAAACAAAAAGTACTCATCTCCGTCTTTTTTTCTGTTCCCTTTTTATGATTTCAATATATGATTCTTCTCTTCTATTATTAAATTTGTACAATTGCAGAATTGCAGAATTTCTTCACATGTTCATTTGTCAATTTTAATTTTTACGTTAACAATTAGTGACAGAGAAAAATATTCTCCTGGTTATTTAAACTTTAAAGCATAGGATTTAAAGTCATCAACATATGATGTAAGAAAAAAAATTATAAACTCTCTTCAGAGAAAATTTTACGTTCGTTGTATAGTTAGACTTAATGTCAATTTTCACAAAGAATGCGAATTGCTGGTCATTGGGACTGTGATTATACTCTTATCATTGCAGTTCTCTATTTTAGGTTAATAGTACCTTCTTGCCTCGAAACTCTACACTTTATGACCCTTATTATTATTTTTATTCTCAATTTTTTTTCTCTCTCTTTCTTTAGTTTTACGTTTGCCAATCCTTTAATGCGCACTCGAGACTATTATGGTGTTTTACTCCTTGGTTTTCATGTAATGCTCCTCTCGCACCACTATATTTGATGCTGCCTCTTGATAGGACTTCGTATAACTAATCTCCGATCTCAGTCTTATTTATATTTTCTATCCTCTATTATACGAATTATAGTTATTTATATGAATTAAAACATATTTTTTATTTTCGAATACTCCCGGGATAATTATTTTTTATTTATTTATTTATTTATTATTTTATTTATTTTTAACATTTATTTTTGTCAATGATGGTGAAAATATGGTAAATCCATATTATAGTTTGTTAATACAAGTTAAAAACGTGTGAAATAAAATTATTTTTCGGGAGGAATCGAACTCCGGTCGTTGTTGTTCCAAAACAAGTGGGTTAACCGCTTGGCCAATGCACATCTATTTATAAAAAATATCAAAAATAGAAATATAAAGTATAAAATTACGGAATATTAAAAATATTGTATCAAAAAGCGCTGCGATAATTATTTTTGCTCATTGTAAATATTTTTATTTACAGTGAGTAAAAATATAATTATTTTTAAGGGGGAAAAAAATAGTTGTGTTCGGGAATAGAAAATTTTTTTTCTATTTTCGTTCCTAGAATTATTTCTATATACAAAGGCCCTTGTGCCTCTGATTATTGCTATACATTTGCTGTGTACAATATATTTCTTACCCCTCTCGCACGTCATAATTACACCTACGGCAATACATACATGTAGAGTTCGACTCGTAATTTGTTTTCTCTGTCAATTATTTACTAGCGCACAATATATATGCAGACTTCGCTGTGTATGGTGGTTTATTTTTCATCGAGAGAGGCGCCCCCAGTGCGATTCTTCAAACTGTATATGAGACTTTACACTTGAAGTTTATTTTTATTTATTTATTTTTTTGTTTATGTCTGCTTTTTTTAAAATCTTTTTTTGCTATGTCGGATGCTACATTCAAAGGTAAAACAATATATGAGCATCAGGCAAAACTCCAAGCAATATATAGATAATCTACAACAACAACAACAACTCTTTTGCCAATTACGACTATTTTGTAATCTTCGTATTATAACGAGATATGGTATTACCGTGGGAAGTGCTTCTACATTTTTTTATGGGGTGGTTTTTCTTTTCTGTTTAAATTTAATGTCATGAGTTGTCACAAAAATGTTTTGATTTATGTTCCTTTGGAAAGTTTTCTCAATTGAAGAATCCCTTTTGAGAATAATCCATTGGATTATCTTATTTATCTATATTTATGGTGACAAAATAAATAATAACAAAATATAAATAAATTCTGAATAATTTAATTATATTTTAATTTACTGAGTTTTTTGTATTATTTTAATTAAATTTTTTCTAATTTTTCCAAATTTTTGTTTTTACTGTCTTTGATAAAATTTCTTTTTTTTGGCGCTGTTTTTGTATTTTTAAAGATGACTATTTATTTGATTCAATATATTTATTGTGGAAATTAAAATTCTAATGAAAATTTTTCTTCTGTTTCAGGTGAGTCCAAAGCAAAATCTCTTCCTCGAAATTCGAAATATGAAAAATTACAGCGCAATGCAGAAGGTACGATTCAAAATAATATTCTATTATTGTAAATCTGGAGTAAAGTAATTATGAATTTTTTTTTATCACGATGTCAAATTTCCCACTGACTGTGGAAAAAATTTTTATTTATTTTATACAATGAAAAAAAAACATTATTTGTAAAAAAATAATTACTTTTTATAATATAGAAATTGAAAAATATATATTTCGTTCGAAATATATTGTTGTTGTGGTCAAAGCACCATATCATCCTTTGCATTTGACGCCTTGGTGCGAGACCTACGCGGTTATAATATAATTCTCAAAAGGGAGGACTCAACTAACAAACAATGCGCTCGATTGAGAAACTAAACCGGTAGATTATTGAGTCATTGTCCCTAGCAATTGAGAAAAATAGAGAATAAAGTATACGAGAAAAATATGATTTTATAATATTACGTTGCACATGTACGGTTAAAAAAAAAAATTTCCCGCCATACATATTCAATAAAATACTATATGCGTTTATTCACTGCAGGTGGTTAATCATAATCAGTAATTAACTATATATTTGTTTCGATTTCAAATTATTAAAATTATACCGCTAATTATCATTTTATGAAATCTACACTGAAAAAAATTGCTATTTGTTTCAAATAATGAATTACTTCACACTATTACTCAAATAAATATTTATTTGTATTGAATAAATTTTATTTGAGTCAATTAAATAATATTTTAGTTAATTAAATGGTAGTTTATTCAATTAAATAGTATTTTATTCAATTGAATCGTATTTTATTCAAATACAGAAATTATTAATTCAATTACGGTTTATTTGATTCAAAGACAAATTGTTGAATCAGTTACAGTTTATTTGATTCAAATAAAAATGTTTGAAATAAAAATTATTTGCTTCAAGTGAATATTTATTCGATAATAGGCAACTAATCAATATTATTTGAATAAAATAAATTTTTTTTCTGTGTAATAATTATTGTTTAAAAAAAAATTATATAATTAATTTTCAATGTTCTTATAACTAAAAATATTTTTATTCTTTAAGTAAAAAGTTAATAACAATACACTGCAGTTGCGTATTAACAGTAAATATAAAAATAATTATTATACTCATAATAATATATCATTAATAATGGATGTTTATATAATATTTTAGAGTTTCATACACGTGAGATTTATTTTATATTGATTTATTTGTCGATCTTTTTTATTCATCATAACTTATTATACCGGATCTTGTCCCATAGTCTTTGTTTCTTATTTAGACGTTATATTCATGAATAATTCTGAGCAGAGTATTGTTACGTATGCGTGAACCGTTAGATACCGTCGTGGATATTAATTGCAAGGTTTGCTAACGTGGAATTCAGTGGGCGCGATAATAATTTGCAGGATTAATTCAATATTATATTATCGTCATTCCCTCTTCGCTAAATATCGTTCTATAAGTGATAAAAATATTTCCAGGACATTAAATATCAATTTTTTATTTCCAATTTACAACGAGCGGCAATTTTTTTTTATCAGGAAAAAATTGACATTAATCTAATTTTATAGATTTTATTTTTATTTCATTTTTTAATTTATCTAATTTTATTTGCATTTTATAGAGAATTTTTATTTATTACTTACGCTTTTATTTAACTACACTGAAAACTGAGAGTCGATTTTGTAAAATTAAGTATATAAAAAATTTGAATACAATTTCAATAAGTGAATAATTTATACTCCCAATGGGAGTGAGAAGTAAAAAATGTTTTTCTTCCGAGTGGAATAAATTGAGATAGATTTGAGTTAATTTTGTGTTCCTCGAAAGTGTCAACAATTGTTCTTTGTTTTTTTTAATATCCTCTCGCTCGTCATATTTTACGGCCAAGTCTGACTGTACGCCCCTTTTGTCACACCCTTGATTCATCTCTTTTTTCCTATGGCCATTCGCAGACGGGAGATGACCCTGACACGAGCCATGGAATTTACGAGTGGACGTTTAATTACTTTTTCCGCCTCTTTTCTGCATTACACTATCCTACTTCCTTTCACATGACCGTGGCGAGGATTTAATTACCTTTGTGTGATACGCTGGCCAAATGTAACTGGAGCCAACATTTTTGTAAATATTCATCAACTGTGACAAATGTCTTTTTGATATTGTATGCATAAACCGCAAACCTTTCACAGATTTATACACCCGCACAGGTAGATGTGACCGACATATTCTAATTTCAATTCTAATTAATTAGACATTTTTATTTTTATTTCCGCCTTATTCTATAAAATTTAAATTCTAATCAATTACAAATTAAAATTTTCATTCCTCCTTAATTCTATAATTTAAATTCTAATTAATTAGGTACAAATTTAAATTTTTATTTCCCCTTAATTCAAATAATAATCTACTTTATTGTTTAATTATTTTTAATTATTTAATTATTTACTCGATGCGAATAATTGTTAATTCAATCGAATAATTTTTGAATATTTCGTCTGAAAATCGTAATGACTTTGACATGCCCTTAAAGTAGAAAACACTTCATAGTTTTCATGGGACAGAAATCTTCGTTACCGGTTTATTTTCTCTCTACCTATCTCTCTGGTAGGAATCTTTACTTGCGCTCGCCACCACCGATAAAACAGATCCTCTTTCCAGTGGCTCCTCTCTCGTCGTATCGATTCAACTACAAACAGTGGTTGTCATTCAAATTTTTGAATTTTAACTCAAACTTTAAATAATTGAAAAGCCTTCAGATTCTCTATATTAATAATAAAAACCTTCATTCTCTATTAATAATAATTTATTTATTCTTTAATAAATAAATAAATAAAAATAAATACAATACGAGGTAAAATCTAGTTAATATATAAAATATAAATATTAACACTTGTTTATTGATAATTAATTAATGTAATTAGTACCTACATAATAGGAAATTTTTTTTAAAAAAAAATTAAAAATAAAAATTGGGAATAAAAGGGGAGTGGAATATATAATTATGGGACATTATTAGACTGCAGTGTGAGCATTATCGAAACATACGAGTTACCTGCGAAGCATGAGGTCAGATCATAAGGTCCTTAGTTGATTACTTTGACTTGGGGATTCGTCTCGGATCGTTGACCGCGCGAGGTGATATACTATATCATTACGCAAGCAAATCAACCTCTCATTGCAACTTGCAACCAGCAACCCACTTATGGATCACCCTGTACATCAGTGTCTCGACTGTAGGGTACCACTTTACCTTCTTTTTTTTACCTCTCGCTTTTAAATCACATTCATACATACACACACACACACATGATCCGCGCATTATTCAAGGACAACTCACATATACGTGAAAGATCGTGTCTCGTCGACTGAGGGAATCATTTTACCCTCCGGGAATACCCTTATATTGTATTTATGATCAAGAAGCCTATTTCCAAGGCCATTTCCGCCCACTCCTTACAGGTGAGACATTTTTACTTGCATTTTTGCTCGTGCATCGCCACTCCCGTGTTGTTTGTTGCTTAACCGCGTTTAAAATTTATTTTCCCTTTTGAATTATAGAAATTTTTAAAGTAGCAGTTAAGTTTATTAGCAGGGTTTTTTATTATCTGTACATATCAACTAAGATGGCCGAGTGGTCAGCGTGCGTGATTTCTACCAACGGGACTAGGGTTCGATTCTTCACATCTTGGGATTTTTTTCGATCTCTGTTTCTTGATTTCAATCGATGAAAGTATACGATTGTCATAATAAATGAGAAAGTAGTAGTTGCATTCCCTTACAGGTGCAATGAAGCCTAATTAGTTTCTAGTTAGTGTACTTCGAATGAATGGCAGTTGCGTAAATACAGAACAAAAGGGAACGTAAGCCAGAAATTACCGTAATTATTACCTATGCAGTTTGATGGTTTACCATTTGTTGAGGTTGATAAAAAATTCATAGCACAGGTAGTGTGTAACACATGTTTTCTTTGAAAATGTTTTTTTTCTTTGAAAATCGATAAAATATGTAGTGCCACTAATTTCAGAACATAATTTCATTAAGCCCCTCGTGTTTCAAGCTCGGTTTAGTCCGATAAAATTTACGTGTCACGTCGCCTTGACAACAATGTATAACAACATTTACCAGAGTCGATATTTCGCTATTTAATTATGTATAGCATTTGTAAAAAACGGTTTTCCAACACCTGATCCATATCTATCATCTAGGATAAGTGTATATTGAAACATTTTTGCTGAAACATCTCGGTCTGTATTAAAAACAAAAATTGACATTCATTTAAATAATGTTACGTCTCAGAAGGAGACCAGTACTATTATTTTAATATTACTATCTGTTTTATTTTCGAAGCATAAGACTTCGAGCAAAGGGGACAGATGGAATAAAAAATTTAAAAAAATACAAACAGTACTCTCTAAATCTGAATAAGTGGAATTTCACTTATTTAAAGTGAATATTCACTTATTCCATGTTTCAAAAGCCTTCCACGTAGAATA
>JUFY01033650.1:15836-47069 GCA_001855655.1 Leptopilina clavipes
ACAATATAAATAACTACAAGAGAATGAAGCACATACTTACGATTTAACATTAAACTACTTACCAAATCACTACAATTTAATAGCAGTGTCGATTGAAAACGATTAAAAAACAGAAATTCCTCTTCCGCGAATTATGCACAGCTGCGATACACAACGTGACGTCGACGTTAGCGCCAGCAGGTGTATTTATTATGAATTAAACTTTCACTTACGTATAAGTCGATTTCACTTATCAATAAGTGAAAACAAACTCACACATGACAAAAGTGAATATTTCACTTATGTATAAGTGAATTTCACTTATTTAGAAGTTGATTTCACTTATTGATAAGTGAGAAAAATTTTCACACATAAAAAAAGTGAAATTTTCACTTATTCAGATTTAGAGAGTATATTTCTGTTTAGTAAGGGAATTGGAAAAAATGTTTTCCTTGTGGTATTTATATTTCGTATTAAATTATTATTTTGTTTATTGACATTTTAATTATCCTGGGGTGTGTTCGCGTAATTACACTCACACTCTCACTTTCCCTGTCACTTCAAATTAATTTTTTTTTCACTGACACTCTCACTCACAAACTCACTTTCACTTTCACAAAAAAAAATTAATTTCATTTTCGGTGAAAGTGAAAGTGAGTTTGATGATTCGTGGGTGAAAAAAATTAAAATATTGACAGCAAAAAGTAATGAAGTGACGAGGATGAAATATATCGAACATGGAGTTGAAACAGTTCGATTATCTGCGTGTCAGACGGAATTATATTTACTCCAAGTTGCCGTTATAAATGATGAATATATTTGAATATCCAACATATATATATATATATATATTTACATCTCGGTACTTTTATTTTGCAATCTTCTCATTCGCGAATATATTTACCGGTGCACTACATTTTTCATGACGTACCGACATTCAACAAAAGCAAACTTCACTTGTACCCTCCTCCCCACTTTCCTGATGGCATTATACTCAACTAGACGGAAAAATATTTATTCGATTTATCATTGTGATTTTCATTCTAATATTATACAAAATGCATCGAGAGAATTCCGTGAAAGCTTTTCAAGGGGTTTTAATGCAAAAAAAAAAAAAAAAAACTGTCGAGCAATCGAGAGATGAAACTTTGAATTTTCAAATATAAATTTTGACTCTAAATCCATCATAAACTCTCTTGAAACTAAATCTTTTCGATTGTTTTTGGATTATCGTGTTTTTTTTTGTTCCACCAGCAAAAAGAAAAAGGAAATTAAGAAGTAAAAATCGACGATTATAGATTTGTTTCGATTATTATGATTTTATAGGTGGCAAATAAACTTTTTAAGATGAGCGCCCATTGTTTTGTGCTTTTAGCTTTATAATTAGACCGACAGTTTTGGCGCATCGCTGCTCTTTAAGCATTCGCCTCAAGAGTTAAGTGCCGCTGAAGAGAGAACTCGCGCTCGTTTCTTGCAGCCGTTTACAATTTATAATCCCATTACAGGAGCAGGTTAACTCACCGTTCAACGTTGAGCCAAGTCCGTCTTCCGGTCGCGGGAATTCGCGTCTCTGAAAGCAAAAAAAAAAATACATATTATAATTTCAAACATCCTGAAAAATTAAAAGTATAAAAAAAGAAAAAATATTGCGGGATTTTTTTTTCATTTTGTGTCAAAATTATATAGAATAAAAATCGAATAATTTGCGAGCAAAAGAAATTCGATTGAATTAGTTTTCTGATAATTTCATTGACTACCATTTTTTCAAGAGCTAATGAACTACTAATATTTGATGTTAACCGTAAATTGAAAGTGAAATATTCATGGCATTGAAGAAAAACAAAATTAAATATACCTCTCCATAAGATTTGCTCATTAGTAATGTAAATTTACTCGTATTTGAAAGAAAAATTAAATTTCTCGTCAATATTGAATGAAACATGAATATTTATAATTTTATGTGTTTTTCTATATTAAAGAATCTTTTCGATGGAACTTATTTAAACCATATCAGGCAATTTAGAAACTTAAAAAATTTTCTTATTGTGTAAAATTAAGTGACTTTTTAATTAACAACTGTGACAATGTTTTATTATATTATATTATATTATATTAATATAATAATATTACGAAACGAATATTTTTTCTATTTGAAAAATAATCTTTAATTGAAGCAATTAATTATTCTTTGCTTCGAGAAATATTTAATTAAGTCAAATAAATGTTCAATTAAATCAAACAAATATTTAATTAAATCAATTAAAAGATGTTTGGATGGGTGGAAAATATTTAATTGAATTAATTAAATATTCATTGATTTAAGAAATGGAGTAGTGGTAGATTTTTTTTTTAGTGTTTTAATTTTCGTAATCTGATAGACAAGTTTTAATTTCTATGTATAAATATTTCATGAAAGAAGGAATAAAAAAAAATAGTAAAACATAATTTTTTAGCGTTAATGTATATATATGTACATATATCCAGTCAATGAACTTTCATTCTCGACGGTTGTGGCGAAGGTGTGCATTCAGTGTAACGTTCACACACTCCTCAACTATCCCACGAGTTGTATGTATACCTAAACAAAGAAGATTAATGCAAACGGAGAATAAGGGGGAGGGGGCAGTATATAGTGTTGTGCTTTTCCGATTAGCCTTTTCTTCTGAAGATCTCCCATAAAACCCATAGTATATTTCTTCTTTAATTACTCGCGTTACTTAACCGGTTAATTACAGTCCAGTCAGGAATTATCCTCGAAATGCTTTTTCGTTTCTTCTTTTCTTCTAGATACTCTCTCTCTTTCTCACTTTTAGTTTAATTAAGATCTTAAATTGACTATTTGGAAAAAATTTTTTTCTACTTTTAGTTTTCTATTCAAGTGCTACACTTTATTGAACAGATAATTACTTTTTTTATTATTATTATTATTATTATTATATTGTTTCAATAATAATAAACCTAGAGAATAAGGGAATAATTGTGTCGAAGTAGCGATTTTGGAGATATCTTCTCCTCTTTTTTCCCCCATCGATATTAAAATGATGAAAGAAGGTCAGAGGTCGAGAGAGAAACGGCGAAAAGTTGATAGCATCGTTCAACAACTTAATTAATTCATCGTGGTACTACGCTCGTAATTAGCGAATTAGTTGGAACCTGTTTGATCGAAAATTGCAAATCAGCCAACATCAAGTATATATCACATAAAGAGACGTATATAGCAATAGATAGAAAAAAAAGAGACCAAATTGTAAAATTAGCGAAAAATCATTTAAAGAATTTTCAATAATCTTTACATAAAATTGTTTCCAACATATTTGATTAAATTTTTAATTACAAATTACAATCTTAAAGGTAATAATGGAGAAAGAGAGAGAGAGAGAGAGAGAGAGAGAGAGAGAGAGAGAGAGAGGGAGGGAAAAATTTCACTAAAATCTTTTTTTCAATTTTGTAATCTAATTTAATTACCATTGTTCCATGGGAGAAATGTTTGAATAAATATTTTTATTGTAATTACATTGAATAGGGAGACTAACAATATTTTAGTTAAGGAAACAATCATTATTGTTACGTGTGGCTTACATAATATTTTCATTACTAAATATAATTCCACGTTGAGTGCTAACGTGCAAGGTTAAAGACACGAGATATTGAAAGTATAAACTGGAAAAGTGTTTTACCTTTCCAGAGTGAGTATTATACATTATTGTTGTTATTAAAAACTTTTTCCTTAATTTTTACCGAAAAAAATCAATCACCTGAATTATGCAAAATTTCTTTTCTTTTTATTCAATTTGAACTTCGCGCCCTTATAGTTCCAAAATTGACCGTCAGATGGCAAGATTGTTTGTTGTCTCGAACGAGGCATAGTGGAAGGGGTAAAAAGAATCAACAGTCTCGTCGAGATTCATTAATGCGATTTCCGATCATTTTTCTATTTCTAATTTATTTTCCTTCATCTAAAAAACATTTACTATATAAAAAGAGAAAAATTTAAATTTAATGAATCTCTCAATAGTGATTCAATTTTACACGCGAATAATATTTTTTTCCCTTTTGGTTATTGAAACAGAATAATTACTTTTACTATTCGCTTTTACGAAAAATATTCTCTTATTTGAATAATACACCATTTTTTTGTATTTATTTTTAGTTTTCCATCCAATTAAACCCTTTTTTTCTTTTATTATCTAGCCTGAAGCATTTTTTTTTTCGTATTTCATAATTGGAAAATACAATTAATAAAATAAAAAAAGACTTTTTGAGCGTCAAAATTACAAAAAAAACTTTTTATTATCAGCGTCAAAATAAAAAATCTTCTCTTTTTTTAAATGAATCATTGTAAATTTTCAAACTGCATTTTTTATTCTAAACTATATAATTTAATTTAAAAAAATAGAATATGCGTTTTTTAGTAATTGGAAAATGTTCTGTCAATAATGAAAATATATAACTTTGATGTTGATAATAAATTATTCAAGAATATTAAATATTGTATCTAGGGAGAAAGAAATGAATTTAATAATTATGAAATATTTTTTAATTCATTTTAACTCTGAGAAAAAATAAATTAATCTTTTGTTTTATAGAAACGCCTACAATGAATAGCAAAGACCGCATTTCAATTGTCAAACTTGAACTCTCTCTCTCTCTCTATCTCTTTCGAGTCGGGCAATTGTACCATTTCAAGAGCAAAAACTTATTACGGTCAATTTACGTAATAAATTGCGACAGGAAAAACATGAATAGAATTCGAACCGTATTTGATGCGAATAAGAAAACATTGTTCGAGAGGGTCATGTTACATTGTTCCCTATAGTGTTTTTACAGTGATATCATAAATAAAAATTTGTCGAATAATTTCCATATACGTTGGAATTATATTACTTTAACATTTTGTGTCTATGTGTTTTTTTTAATCCATTATGTTTCGCATATAAATAAATTTCTGCGACTAATTATTTTACCCTTTCAAAATTTAATCATTAAAATTTTCAATAATTGATATACCTTCAATTACAACAAGAGTTTTCAATTTAATGAACAAAATATGACTCCGCAATAATATTATCGCGCTGTCAAATATTTTCGAAAAATA
Organism: Leptopilina clavipes; assembly: GCA_001855655.1. Lineage (NCBI taxonomy): Eukaryota > Metazoa > Arthropoda > Insecta > Hymenoptera > Figitidae > Leptopilina > Leptopilina clavipes. Next base: position 20,911 of record JUFY01033650.1, read on the forward strand.
ATGGCAATTTTTAATTAATATATATATACGATAATTCCACCCCTCCCACCCCCCAAAGAATCGTATTCGTAATTAATATATATGAGCTTGAATATTGTTCGCTTATAAATGACTATATATTATTGAAATATTGGAAAATAAATTTTTGGGAAAAATGAAAATAATAGCATATAAATATATGGGTAATTCAAGGTAATTATGGGTTGAATTTCGACAAGATAGTCACAACAGACGAAACGCATTTGATCTTCCCAATAACCTGAGTAGTGTTGTGCATGTAGTACTGTGTCGTCGTGCGATGCATTAAATGCAGCTGTCGTTATGCTCGTGCATAGGACGGTGGTCGTATTTTGTGTGCCATTACATTATGTGTACATATATGTGTGCTCTATAAATACGTCGATCCTAACGGTTGTGGTTGTGACAAGCGAGAGCGACAGTAAATTAGTTAGAGCAAACTACGCCTAGTGGGTGAAAACAAAAATAGAAATAATTTCTAGGTTACTGGTACTACTTCTCATGGGAAGTCAATTTACGATCCACACTTGTTATTAAATTTTATTTAATTATCAAATCGATTTTATCGATTTTAATTATTTCAATTTATCTCTTTTTTGTTGCATTTGCAAGTTGCCAAAATATTTTATCATTAACATTGAATTCGAATTCTGTAAACGAATAAACGTTTCGAGATTTGAGATTATCAACTTTAGTAAGAAGCGCCATCTATAACGCACCTACAGTCGCCTTCAATATTCGCCTCACCCCCTCTCCTGAAGTGGTACCATAAACTGTAAGCCCATGCTAAGGTGCCAGACGTTTCATATCGATTGACGTTTATTACTTTTTTCAACTAAAGTATATATAAGTTTTTCTGTTTGACGCAGCGGGATCTTCGAGAAAGGTATTAGTAATAAAGATAAATCGTATTAATAAATAAGACGCATGAACGTTTTAATTCCACTTCACATGGGAGAAAAGAATTTCTCTTAATTTGAATCAGTGAAATTTCACTGATTGAAATAGGTTACTGATTGATATGCAGTGAAAATTTCACTGATTTAAATTAACAGAAAAGGTCACGTTTTTCCGAAGATTTCTAAATCTATAAGTAAGTAAAATTCTCATCAATTTGTTTACAATTTTAAAAAATAAATTTTTTGATCAAATTGTATATATATATCTTGGTGTGCAGTGTTCGCAAGTCTTGATTTATTCAGCTTGTTTGGGTTTAAATTCACTATATGTGAAATGCTTTCAGAGAATAACAGTTTCCCCAAAGCTGCAGAATTTCCTAGGCGAGCAACCATTTGTGATTTACGCCAAGACAGATAGTCTGTCGTTCTATAACCATTCTCTCCTAAATATTCAAGGGGACTTGTATAAATCTATAAGCCGGATGCGGCAAAGTTACCAGCTAAACGGCTCCCCGTCACTAACGAAGCCACTGATGCGAAACAAAAAACGAGCAACAATTTCTATTCTAAGGAATTCATATCTAGAACTGCAAACAAAAAACACATGTAACAATGACTATTGTGGTGATTATAAATACAAGAGGGCAAAAATTTGATTCAATCTAAAATGAAAATAAAAAATTCAAAGAAAAATGAGAATATCAAAGAAATGATTGTCGAAATAAAATAGAAAAATGAGATCGAATTTTCACGAAATGTTTGAAATGATTCTGAACATTTTAGAGATATATAAAAAAGATCAGAAAGCTTCAATTTCACAAGAACCAATAAAATTCTGACAGCAAACTGAATCTTTGCGCAGTTTTACCTCATGGTGAACAAACTGTTTTCGTCAATTGCATATATTTAAGGAATAATTTTATCACCCTATATTTTAACGACTTGTGTCATTATTTTCTCTTATAATAGAAATTAGAAAAGCCAAGCACGTTGTGCTCGTGAATTCCTACTCTCTCTCTCTCTCTCTCTCTCTCTCTCTCTCTCTCTCTCTCTCTCTCTCTCTCTCTCTCTCTCTCTCTCTCGGTGAGAAATAGCGAATAATGCCTCAATTACCAAACAGCAAAGTAATTTACCCTGGCGTTCTAATGACTATCGTAATATAGAAGCAAATCAGAATAATTATAGTTTCAAAGGAGTGAGGTCGGGAAAAGGGAGGGGGTTTTAAACGCAGAAACAGACTTTAGTGCATTAAATCAATTCAAGAAGCTTCTTAGTGATTTTCACAATATAGTATATGCAGTAGGAGAAGTCCAAAGTTTGATCGAGAAATTGACTGCATTAAAGTTGCCATGCTATGAACAACTAAATAGACACCAGTTAATCAACAAGCATCCAAGTTGAAGTTATTTTCAAGTTGTATCTACCGGCAGTAAATTCTAAAACCGTTGAGCTCGAAGTTTAATGTCAATGATCTCGCAGTAGTCTATATAAACATTCACGCAGGAAACAAACTTTAAAGTGGATTTCATATCAGCCAAAGTACTTTATAGAATTATATTTGTTTAATATTTTACCTTACACTGAAAAATAAATAAATGTTGAAAAAATATAATTTCGCGAAAAAGGGAATTTATATTTTGAAGAAGTGATAAATTCAATGCTTAACTGGCTCTCTGTCACTCTCATTACTTCGGCGCTTGCGAGTGACATAATCACCAATATTGCAAAATAATTTCGAATTTTATCAATAATTATATATGAAAAAATTATTTCCCTTTTAATATTTTACGAGAGGGGAATTTTATTTTCACATTATACTTCTCCTAAGTGCGCGGATACACACAATACACCATGGACTCTATACCATATAAATTGTCTGTGAATGAATAATTTTCCCATTGTCGAGATTGAATGGAAAGAATAAACAAAACAAAACAAAAATGAAAAAAATAATAACACGTAGGTGGTGGAATGGCGGAATGAGGGGTCCCAGAAAATACTCGACAACTTGTGGATCCTTTTATTATCTTGAAGCAGTACTCGTGCGCAACTTGTAAAGTTTCTCTCACAGAGCCTGGTCGATTCGACAGAGCAGAATAATCATATTACCTGTGAGCAGCCTCTCCCTTACTCCCTTTCATAGTTTCATTTTCCGTTCTCTTCCGGTCGCCACTCTTCTAACCCCCCTCCCCCCCACCCTCGGCTGTCCACTCAACAATTCAAAAGCAGGATCAGCAAACTCGTGACCCCAGGACCACAAACTGTCTACTTTACAGAAAAGACAACATTGAAAATTGCATAGGTTGTGAGCGCAAACTCTTCTCCTTATGTATATTAATGGAAAATTTTAATCACAGTCCTTACTTACAGCTCGCTTACAAATTTATCTGATTTTTCTTATGTATCTCGTGGATTTGATTATATTTAGCATTTTATCGAATCTCATATTTTAGAATTTTTTTCTTTGTACATATGTCGGGGAAAAAATAATATTGGAATAATTTTTCCTAAAACATTCGAATTGATTCTATTGGGTTTGATTGAATAGTTTTCAAAAAAACAGCAATTTTATGGTCGTTGACTATGCGTAAGGAGAACAACGGAGCGCATGCGCTAGTGTGTCAATGAGAGTAAGAGAGAAAAACTGCAATGTCTCTCTCACTCTCATTATCCCCACTCTTGCGCATGCGCTCTTGCTGAATTAAATTTCTCTCTCTCTCTCTCGATTTTGAATTAAAGAAAACTTTTTTCTACATTAAAGGAGAATTAATACCGCAAGCTATATCATAAATTATTGCAAAATCGATTTCAATTTGTTCGAATCAAAAAATCTGACTGCTTGAAATCCAAATGGACGAACAAGATGAATAGAATTTACCTATCAAGAGAAGTGTAAAGAAATCACTTTCTAACGCGTCATAAATCTATAGAGAGACCGAATGTTTTTCTCTCACATCAAGAAAAGGCGGGAAAATAATTTCGAGAAAAACTTTTTCCTTGAAATTAATTTCTTTATTTTTTAGATCATTGATATATTAAGAAAAAAAGTAGGAAAGTTTTCCACAATTTTATATAATATAGAAAATATTTAGAGGAACATATGTGGATAAAATGAAATGAACGATTTATTTGATTTTCATTTCTTTCTATTTATTCTATATTCAAATCCGCGTGTAAATTTTTTGCCCCTTTATTTTAACGAATTTGCTTGCTTAATTTTATTCCGATTGACACTTTCCAAATGCGCGTATATATACATATATACATATGTACCCGTATTTACCCGTTTCAGACCATATACACACTGTATCCGTAACATTCAACACGGTCTGTTTCCTTCCTTTCCGGAGAATTTTAACTGCGTGCGGTTGTTGACTAAATCACACATCAGTCACTTTGTTATCAAAATAAATCGTGTATTTCTACGCATAAAACAAAATCAAACCATAATATAAAAACTCCGAGGTTTATTTTACCCACATTTAACAGTATACGGAACACCCAGTTTTGGACATAAACAATGATTCAATATTTGTTTCCTTCCAGTGAAAAACAGGATTACTATTATTACGAGAAAAAATATTAACTAAATAGGGTGAATTACTGATGAAAATATAGATATTTTTTGATTGGTTCCATTTGTTAAGTGGTCCGGTAGGTATAAAACAAAGAAGCGGATGTTTCAATTGACGATGAAAATCAAGGGTCCAAATGCATTCAATATTATAATATAATATATAAAAATAGTCGGCGGATAATTTAGAGATTGTTTTATTTTCAGAGTGAAGGTCTGTTTGAAGAGTTAACAGACATTATCAAATATTAAAAGGAACGTCCTCTTTTGATTATTTATAGATGGGGTGAAAAATAAAGTTACTTGGTGTAAATAATAATTTCATAATTTAGTGTATTAGACAACACTTAAGTTTTGTTAAGTGCTTAAAGCTATAAGAAAATTTAATCCAATTGACGTAAACAGCAACATTGTATTGTATTTCTTTTAAGAGCGTACTTGAAAACACCGCCAAGAATATAACAACCACTGTTCCATTTTCAAGCAGAGGCACTTATCGCTTGTAATCGTATTTTCAAGATGTAACGGCTGAAACGCTCGTTAAAAGAACATTAAGGTAAAAAACGTTCAATCAAGCTTTATACGATCCCTTGTCGCATTAGAAAAGCGCTAACAAGATGACCTTCTCATACAATAACAAATATTTATAACATCTCATATCTTCCAATTCGGACGAAATGATTTGCATTTTTCACCACATCATCCAAATGATGATACAGAAGAACTAATGCTCTTAAATGTATTAATGCAAATAATTTCTTTTGATGATGATTTAGAAAAAAATTACACTTCACATAACTTAATGCTCCAAAATCTGTACAAAGGTAAAAAAAAGATGAATTGCAACATTTAGGTGAAATAATTCTTTCTGTTCATCATTCAATGATGTGAACTACCATGCAGATAATTCTGCGATTTATCCAAAATTACTCATGGCTTTTTTTTGCGAGTGACACAAATTCGTTGTCAATAAGGACCAATTACTGGGGGCTTTTGAAAGTGCAATAGCCATTGGACCACATTTGAATTCATCGAAACGACACATATATATATATATACGATTTAAAGTTGCTATAGGGTGCAATGTCGAATAATCCGATGACAATGGTCCTTTATTCGTCCGATTCGAGTGAAATGCAGCAGGACCCAGTCGGTTGAAAATCACCAGAGTTTAGAATGAGAGAGTGAAGGGAAGAGAGAAAGACAACGCAGGAAAATACAACTGCACTGCAGATATACTTTAGGTGAAATATAATGCACCAGATATGCTCTTTACGGATTTACGAATTTAAGGACATGTATATACAAAACTTGTACCTTGAAATTACTTATGAACCACTATATTTTCTTTTCTTCCCTTTTAATATTAATTCGAAAATTTATATCTTAAGAGCAGGAGTTTAAAGCCCGGCTGCATTGTATTTAATTTCTAATGGTTTAAACCTATCCGTTTCTAAATTTCATGTCCACTTTTCATTTTCCTCCTTTTTTCTTTTCCATATGCAATATATGTAAATAGACAACAAATGAAAAATTATTTTGCACACAAAAAAGTTTCATTTTTATCAGATGCAAAATAATATCGGAATTGTTGCGAGTTGTGTATTGTTGACAAAATTTTATGCTGGAACGTGTGTATCATAACTATTTATGTTTGTAGTTGTCGCTTTATCATGAAATTCGCTTAACGAAATGGAAATATATATATCTAGTGCCCATTGTATTTTGTTGTCAATAGCACACGCAATATAGTAATGTTTTTTTTCCTCTCCTAGCAGTAAAGCAGAGCCGGGTCATAAGGGGTGAATGAGTATCGATTTGATTTGACCCTTCTGCCTCTCTTGCACGTTTTGAGAATTTCTCTCTCTCTCTCTCTCTCTCTCTCTCTCTCTTTGGACAAATCGCCAGTACGCCATTAATTCCAATCGACTGAATAAATTCTCGTTAATTAGGACACGCAACCACCATTAATCGTCCAACCATGCGCATAGCAACTAGTAGGTATCACAAGTTGCCGTTTTTTTACCTCTTTGAACCAAAGAAACAATTGGACATAATTTTCCCAAGAGGACATTCATTGTTTCGAAATACCAAACAGAAAAATATTTTCTATTTTTTTACCAAAAGTGTTTCAAAAACTGAAATATTATTCCCATTGGCTTAAATGAAATCCCATTTCCAGAGAGAATTTCTTTTGGTACCATAAAGAATTTCTCGATGGGATTTCAACTCAAGAAGCTTTTCCGATTGAAATGAATTGCTTCCATTCTAGAGCAGGTGAATAATATAGCTATTGAAAGCTTAATGCCTTATCTTTCAACTGAAGAAAAGTATCGTATGTAATGTTTGAGAATTATTTTTGTAAAATCTGTTTTTTTTTGTTAGTAAATTATAAATGACTGATAGAAAATTCAATTTTAGACTGTATTCTGATTAAACGTATCATTCGTGTACGCTCGTGCAGATTCACGAAATTCACGAAACAGTATTTCAGGTTTGTACCGTACGGCGCTGGTTCTATAATGTCTTGTGAGAAATTGGGAAAGCAATTATCGTCTGCTATAAAATTATATATTTTTTTGTTTCTGTTGCAGGAAGGATCTTCGAAAAAAATTTATTGTTAGAAAGCAAATCGTAATATTTCCCCTAATGTCTATTTATGTAGAATTCATTTTGCTATGTTAAAATTATTATTTAATATACAAAAAGTTAATTTTTACTCGAGTGAGAACTGTTTTTGTTGTTCTTTCATTCAATTGTTTTACTAGAAGCAGATTTATATATATGTATATAAAAAACAGAGGAGTACTTTCTCGTGTATACGAACACGAATAATATAAGCAAAGTTGTGTCCGGAGAGTACAGACCGGTTCACCTTGGACGTGTCTCGGCCAAAGTGACTCTCGACCCATGCCGCAGACGCGTTTTGTTACTGGACAAGCTTTACTCATTCGGCTATCACATGTCGAAGAAGTACGTTGCAAAGTATATAAAAAAATTCAAAAATTCACCTCCCGAGCCTTATAAGATTTTCAGGGTTATTTTTTTTTATTTTTCTGCAATGTGTAATTTACCACGAAATTATTTCAATATACCGGGTGAGGTTTCACTTCTTTGCGTCACTTTTCATATTCATCTTTTCAATTCACATCACAGACAAGACAAAAAAAAATGCTTCGTCGATTAATTCCTTTTTTTGCTTTCTTTCCTTCTATTTGATTGCATTTTTCTGAGCAAAGGAATAAAAAAGTAACCGATGAAGCACTTCTAGAATGTCCTCCCTTTATAGAGGTTGCAACAATTTTCAGAATTGACGCGCAGTCTTTTTCTCAATTGAATCCCTTCAAAATGAATGAAAATTGAGAAATATTTTTCCCCACATCTAATATAGATCGTCAATCGATGGAAACACAATACGCAGAAGTAAAAATCGACACATCACTTACTGAACTCAAAGTTTATGAAACAAACATTAAATTGAATATCAAAACCTTACGAAATCCTATCAACATGAATTTCATAGCAATTATATACTTGAAATGACAAGCATTCGTGAAAACCGTCACATAATGCAATGCGATAACTGATCCAAATGACAAGCAGCGAATTAAAGTTTTAGCGTTTGCAATTGAATTTCTGTGGTTGTGACACACGACGAGTCAAATGCAATATGCAATTATAAATAATGAATAAACATCACCGATGAAGCATTATTATGATCAATGGTTGAACAATGTGTTCCATTATTTATAAAAATCTTTGGTTATCCAAGGAATTTTCTTTTTAACTTTATGTGAGAATTTGAAAAAGGAGAAAAATCATTTAATCGCGCACGTATATGGCATTCAGCAGTGTCGATACCTGATGTTGTTGCCACACAATTTTTTCGCGAAGATGAAAAAAAACACTCCGACAAAGAGTTACAACAAGTATTGCAAAACGATGGGATTCCAATATATATAGAATATCCCTTGGATAACCTCCAGATTCGACCTACAACAGTTTATCTATATCGAGAGAGCATCGACCACCCGCCACGCGATTGGAAACAATGGAAAATGTTCCCTAAAAGGGCGGGTGCACACGTGAACGTGATAAAAATGTCCAATCGTTCTACGTGGTTTGTATATGAGAGAGTACAAATATACCCAATCGAAAAGAAACCAGATGCACTGTGGTTCCTTTTTTAGCTTAAGCATTCAATTGCTGTGCAAAAAAAGGAGGAGAAATAATTCTCATTTGACTGTTCAATTAAGTATACATGTATGTAATTATATTTTTTTGCAATATTCATCCTAACACAACTAAAAGGTAATTTTTTTATTTTCAGATCCAGAAAAGGGTTGTTTTTTAGAAAATCGAATCGTAATTAAAAGATGGTCCTGCTGTGGTTTTTACGAAAGTTGAACTACTTTTGAAATTCACTATTAGAAGACAATAATGAATCTGTTTTCAATTTTTTGTCTTTTGCAAAAATTGAAATGTTCTATTTACGTAATTAATACATCAAAATATAATGTATTGGGATAAAATGTGCATCTAGTAGTACAATTATGATTCACCGTTATACAAGAAAACGAGTATTGAGGAAATTAACACATTATAATGAATAGTTATTATCATTCAACAACGTGCTCTAAAAGATATGTTGTATATTCCTGTATATTCAATTAGCACTTTCTCTTGGTGTTGACGTCCTTGTCACGTTACGTTGCGACACGCTGCTTCTCGTACTACTGAGTTCAAGGTTACTATACATATTCCCCCCCTCCCACTAAAACTGAGAAAAAGAAAACAAAACCACTTACAGGTGTTAAAAATAGTTTGACTTACGCACCATCTCATCCTAATTTCTTCCACTACCCCTAAAAATTTATAAATATGTAAAATTAAAATATATATCTAACTAATAGAATACTAAATATTATAAATATTCCAAATAGAGTATTAAATAGAGTATGTTTATTTTACAGAAAAATGGTTTCTTGTAAATTTAATAATCCTTCTCATATAGAACAAATAATAGAAAGGGTCAGTAAAAATTTTTTGTTTTTTAAATCCATTGTGTGATGAAAGTTGAAATGAATAAAAGGATTTTAAAAAAAATGCTGAGCAAGGTTATATGTCAAAGAGTTGATGGTTCAAAAGGCAAAGGCAAGTCTCGTGCAGGTGAAATTTGAGACAAACTGTAAATTAAACACAAAAATTCTATAGTCGAAAAAGGAAAAAAAATTAAAGGGTCCAGAAGCTAAGAAACTATATTGGAGTATCATTGTGTTTTCTTTGATCTTGAAATGAAGGTGTGTTTAGAATGTGGCTTCATACTTCAGTCAGATATATTCTCACCTTCTGACTATGCACACCCTTAAGGATATCTTAAAGGCTCAAGATTGTAATTAATGATAGAAATTTTCCAAGCAGGCTTTTAAAAACCCCTCTCTCTCTCTCTCTCTCACTCTCACTTATTCACTCTTTTCTCTCAAAGATAGTAATTTCGTTTAAGTAAAAAACACAGAAGACCAAAAAGAATATATCCTCGTTTATAATTTAATTTTCCCTTTCAGATGCAGCGGAATATCATCCAATTAATGATACCGAAGAATTATTTCTCCTAAATGCTCCTAGAACAGAAACTCCTTGATAGTATTAGGAGAAGCTACTGATGATGATGATCCAAAATAGTCATTTGACCCAAATGTTCCAATTCCTCTTTCCTAATACCGAGAATGCTTGTGCTAACAAAAAAAAGCTTCTGCTGATGATGATGATAATGATAATAATGATTTAATAGAATATTCTCTTTTGTAATTTAATTTTTTATTTCAGATGCAGCGGAAGGATGATCCAAAGGTATACCTTAGAAAACCAAATCGTAATGTGGATAAAAATTCAGATACTAGTAATTTATATTATTATCATCAATCATTTCATACTGATATAAAACATAAAATCTGTTTTTGAGTTAAAAAGTCCTTCGAGCGCTATATGGAGAGTATCGGATGAAATTCCGCGCCGAATCCGCGGAGGTCACAACCGCGCCCTAAGTAGAAGCTCTGCTGGGCATTCGGGAAAGTAAACTAACCACGTTCCATCCCCTCCATATCCCGGAACCGGTGCTCTGCCCTTCCCTTTACTCCTCGCGACTACTATAAGCCTCGTTTCTTACTCCCTACTATTATATATATCCTCCATCCTGCAATACTCATCCAATCGAGGATCCGCATCATCATCATCACCACCATCATCATCATGCGGTCCAGCGGACTATACTCTAGCTCTCCACTACACTCCTTTCTCTCTTCTACTTTTGATTTCCTCAACTCTCCAGTCTCCTATAGCATCACATGTTGTAAGTTGAATCTTTGTGTGAGTGTGTGTATTTATAGAGAGAGAGAGAGAAGTGGCAAGAGTTGGGAAGATTCTCGTAAGTAACCGGTATCGGGTGTAGTAGCCACACTGAAATGAGTAATCCTAAAGGTCTCCTCTCGCTCTCTTATGTTTACAAACACGATCGGGAGTTGAAGGAACCATGAATGACCAATGCGTCACAGGATGCACTTTATCATTACACGTATGGAGATAAATACCACCAAGACCTGTATATCACGCATTTGAGAAATATTCAATCCGTCAGTAGAAAGAAAACAATTTTTCACTCAAGTTTACGACTTATTGCTCATTTTACCCATTTTCCATTCTTGGTATTCGAAAAATTTCCCAATAATTTTTCTGAGCAAAAAAAATTTGTTTTCCTGTATCTATAAAGGATCAGAGAATACATATCTTGTAAAAAAACAAGCATTTTTATGGCCCGGTTTCTTTTTTTTTTTTTAGTTTCTAAGAATGAAACATTAAAAGTGTCACTTGGTAGGAACGGTTGTTGTTCCGGTTCATTCTGGTACAGTGGAAATTAAACAAAAGACACCCACGAAGACCAAGATTCCCGCAGTGTACAAGGTGTACACTGCTTGAAAATTTTCGGACCTTGGGCTCAGGTGATTTTCGTGGGATCGATTCAGGTATAACCACACCCCTTCGGCGGTGAGCAAAGAACGAGGGTTGAAAAAGGTCACACGAATCAAGCAATAATGTCAATTGTGTTACCTTAATATAAATTGATTCAGACTTTCTTTTTAGTCAACAAAACGAGGAATCATATTTTATCGGTTTAACGACACTTTTATCGGACTTTGTCAGTACTCTTCTTTCCTTCTTTCCTTTTGCCATGCAGCATCCAAAGAACTTTCAGTCAGAAAAATCCGGTAATACTTATAAATGACAGGATCATCCCAGAACTAATTCTTCTAAAGCTCTTTACAAATTCTTTGGAAAAAATCGATCACAGATGGAAATTATCGCAAAGCTTCATACTGATATAATTTTCCAATTATCATTGAAAGGGAAAGGGAATTTTTGAATAAAAGATATTTGAAAAAGAAGAATTCCCACGCTGAGGAGAATAATTTTATTATCTAAACTTTTCATTATCGTTTAAGTGCTTGATCGTTAATTTCTAACAGGTCATCGTTGTCTCCTGGGCCTATTAAATGTCTCCGATTATAAAGACTCCAATGGTCTGGTCACAGTATAAGTACCAAGCGATTATGTCACCTTCATTATTCCCCCAGCAAGTATGTATATATGTATGAATCAAGAATTGAAATGGCAGGTGTAATTTATGCGCCGACCAAAAGGAGAGAAAGAGAAAAATTGGTGGCAGACATCATCAGGTAGTAGCTCTCAAGAATTGAGCAGAGCAGTACAACAATTCACAAGGTGTTAAATCCTATTATCAAAATGAACGAGAACCGGTGCGAATGAAGATATATTAAACACACTTTCACAAAACGACGAGAAAATAAGAAATGCTCCACCTTTATTTACATAAATAGTCATCTCATAAATTACATGTTTTTCGTTTAATTTCACCGAAAATTTATTCTAAAGAATGGAATGTCAACACTTTTTTTTCAACAAGCAGAGATTATGGATTTTTAGATTCTGGAACGAGAGAACTGTAAATCCCTTTCAAACGCGGCAGGAGCTGGAGACTGAAAGAAAAACGTTCCCCAAATAACAGCTATGAAGGTATATAGGTATGTTTGAGCATTTCTGTTTGAATTGTCAGTAGTGGAATTGAAATTATGTTGACCTTCTGTTTTTTTAGTTCTGCATGACAACAACTGTACGAAACTGATCCACAATCACTGCCATATACAAAACATTTGTTGCGATTTAATGTTCCTTATCCAACAAAATCTGCTTCACTAAATGCTGGACTATTCTCAAACAGACTCTAAACATGTTTAAATAATTCTCAATCAATTTATTGTTGTTCTTGAAGAATTTTTCATCCTTCAGTATATTATAACACTTTTAGTCTTTTAGATGTATAGTTTATACTGTTAAGCAAAACAGATACAGCAATTCTACTTTGAAGGAAAAATATTTTCGTAAGCATTTCCTTCATTCGGGACCTTGTCTACGCTTCTTTATTGGTTTTTCATTACGCAGCTAAATAAAATTAGTTGTCGCATGGTACCTCCTGAAGAGAACAAGATTATTGTGCCTGTGTTTGTGTTTTTTTTCCAACGAGTTTGTATAGATGAGGATAGGATGAAAATAAACAAGGAGGAAGAAGACAGGAAAAAAAAGTATAGAAGGAGGTTGAGCTAAAAGTGGAAATGAATAAGAGTCAACGACGGAAGACTAGCAAAGTCTCAATTTGATTGAACTTAGTCGCGACACCCTGAAGAAAACCACTCGGCGCACAAGTTTCTTCGAATTTCAAATAATCCTGAATGGATCGCAATTTGTGGAGACGGAATTCAGAGTTTCATCTGATGAAAGTTTCCTGTCCCGGCATCCACACCTATACTTTGCTTCGGGGGTTTCTTTTTCCCTTTTTTTTACCTTCTTGACTTCTTTTTCACTTCACTGATGCTTCTTACTTTCTTGAGTAGCGCAAACCACTTCTTATTGTATGCTCAATACGATTTTCCATCAGAAAGAAGAAACTACTTCTATTTTTTTTTGGGGGGGGGGGTAATTTTTATCGATTATTTCAATAAATTATTATTATTTCAATCATTTACTATACACACATGTATATGCAATTATAGACTAATTTTCTGGAAAAGTTTTCAGGGGAAAATTGGCTACAGCTCAAAATTGTCTATCCCTTTTAACGCCCGCTTAACCGTAACGTAACGGCCTTCGAGAAGAGTAAGACTGTACGCTTCTTGCGCTACCAAGTTTGGCTTTGCCGTCGAGCTATTCACATTAACCTCCACAACAATACAACCCCTTTTGCAATGGGGTAATCTCATTCCCTTTAAATGCGGCTCACCAGCAATAAACCTCATAGCCCCTGACCCCTATATAGCAGACTCGAAAGTTGCGCAACTCGGCCAACAGAATTCACTCGAGTTCTATATACGTGAAACAGTTTCCTTGTATATCGCGGTTAGTCCGCAATGTTACCTCTTTTTATGCGCCATTCAGATTCCTTGTAACAAAAGCTTCGTTCCCTGTTTTTCCTCATTAACTTTCTTCGCAAGAAATTGAAAATTAGCATTTAACTGCCGAGTGAAAACAAGCTCTTTCCAAGAGATCGTAAACGATTTTTCGTGTCAACTTTTTCTTCCCCCCCTTTTGTCTATATGTAAATATATATATTAAAAACGGTTTAGGATCGTCAAACATTAAATATTGACAATTGAGTTTATAACTTGGTTTCTCATTGAGGATAACAAACTAAAGGCGAAATGAAATTATATTACTTAAATTTTTAAATTAGTTTATAATTAATAATTAATCGCTATTAAAATTGATTTTAATTTAGTATTCAATGATTGCAAACTAACAGGCACTAACAGGAATCAATGTACTAAAAGGATAATCTAATAATCTCATTGCTATATGATGTAAATGCGGAACATATTCAAAACAAAATAATCATACATTACATTCATCAAATTGACACATATATATCTATTTTTGTCATTATGATCGCGTGAAGAAATACATATTCTATCAGAGGAAATTCATTCGTGAAATTAGAAATTACAATCGAATTATTATTGTAGAAATTCAATATTAATTATAAAAGCAAAAATTTCCATTTTATGCTTTTTGAAAAACTCTTTTCGGCTTTTTCCTGTGATTACAAATTTCTCATTCGAAAAAAAAGTGTCGCACTCCCTATTGTTTCAGATATCTTTTCTATTGCAAAAAGCGGGTTGGGAATTTTTTTTCTCCCTTCTGTTTTTTAAGGAAGCTTATTGTTTTTCTTGCCGAATAATAGATATGGTGTGGTGTATGTATACCTAGACGCGTTATAGAGAAGATGATGCTGATCGCACCAGAATACAAGCAGTGAAGCTTTTTGTGTTTCCGTCGCAGATGTACTGTATGTACTATAGACAATATACCCGCTATTTGAAAACTCTCCTTTCGCGAGGAATGTTTGTAGGCGGAAGGTGGAGGTACTTGGCATGATTGAGAGAGACCTCAGTGACGCACGATATGCATTTTGCACTGTGTTTTTCTCTCGATCCTTCACGCTATAACACCTTTCAGTATTTTTTTTGTGTGAAAAAAAATTTCCCTCCAAATGACAAATTTTATCCTTTTCAAACTAAAATACCGAAGAAAAATGACTACCTGCGAGAAAAAATTTGAATTCAATAAGTTTTATTGGTTTTAATAAGTTTTATTCCGAAGGCAAACCGTTTTTATCCCAAATCTAAAATATGAACTCAAAAAGAAGCTCTGAAGCTTTTGAATCATTTTGAAATTGTACCGCTTTAAAATGTAATTAAAACACTTTCTTGCGGTGAAATAAAAGCTAAATGATCCCTTTTTGGCCGTGCGGCCATTCTTATGAGTACATTAATTAATTTTTATATGAAAGTTGTTTGGAAAAAAGAGGAAAGAAAAAAACTAGGAGGCAACAAACCTCCTTTTAGCATACTCGTACTCTCTTTGCTTTTCTTTCTTTTTTTTCTTTTTTTTTTTTTGCTTATTCTCTTATGCAAAATTATGCCATTATGTTATGCAAAATCTCCCGGCGAATCTTCCCTTTCTGCATATATATACTATAATTCTATATTTGCATGATATGCTACGACTGCAGCGAGAAGAGAGTATTATATATCTAGGGGAAAAATATAGTTTTGTTGAAAATTACATTTTATTGAGGAATCTCTTTCGTTGAGATGATGTTTGAAAAGCCTACTTCAGAGAGAAAAGAAATTGCAGTCAATATATTTGTCTAATGGATTTCAGTTTTTATTGCGTGAGGGAGATGCAATATATATGCATCTAGGGGATGAAAATGCAACAGGATGTAATGCAGAAGAAAGGGTTGTGGGGGCGGGGGGGTATTGAAAAAAAATTGAAAATAGTATGAGGGAAAAAGCGAAAGAAATATATGTCTTTCGTTATTGAGAGAAAGAAGGCTTTAGAGTGGAATATACGGTCAAAAGTACATGCCGCGGTCCTGATGGCGCGTCGTCTTACTCGTCGCATTCCGAAGGGATCATTACGTCAAATAACAGGGATCTTCTCTCGGTCGACTTGTGCCTCCACAGTCACGCCTGTCTTCCCTTTTGTACCCACTATCGATTCTTCTTTCCTTCTCTCTCTTCTTTTCTCTCTTCTTCTCTCTCTTCCCCTCCCCCTCTCTCTCTCTCTCTCTCTCTCTCTCTTTCTCTCTTTCCCTCTATAGTCGCTCTAGGAATCTTGATTCCAGATCTTTAGACCCCTTATACTTACCTGTCGCTTGAATTCTTTTAAATTGCACCTCCTGCAAAACATTTTCGCTTCCGAATCCAGTAAAATTGCAAATTGTAATTGTAAACCATTATTCGAATTTTTGAAAAATTAAATTAATCCACTAGAGAATTAATTTCTACTAAAAACGGATGGAAAATTATTGCTAAACCTACAACATTAAATCGCAACAAATGGTTTGTATGGCAGTGATTGTGGATCAGTTTTGTATAGTTCTTGTCATACAGAACTAAAAATTACTAAACTTGTTTTTGTCGCTACTGACATAATTCTGACTAGAAAAAGTCATCAGTACGGTGCAATATCAATATCAGTGTACAATATTCCCATCAGTAATATTATAGACATCCTCAACAATATAGAATCTGGGGAAACAAGTTTTAACCAAGAAGCAGAGAAATGTAGGATCTTAGGAAACAATAGTTTTAACCAAGAAGCAGAGAAATGTTTCATGTCTGTTGGATATGGAATTCTTGATTACTTACTTGAATTATAAATTGAATCCCAGTCCTCATTAATCATCACACACATATATATATATAATGTTTACCTCCAGGGGAAGAACATCTCGCGAAATGATTTCACACCCGCCCGCCTAATGTTTGACCACTGCCAAGAATCCGAAAGCAGAATAGCGAAGAGGAGCGTGCGCGATTTGAACGTGACTGAAATGTTCAAAAACAATTTTACACACTCGACCAACTTTCCGCAAATAATGTACGTACCCCAAAATCCTTCAGCAAACTCATGGACCGAAGAATTTACATTAATCGAATTGCAAATCGAAAACAAAAACTAGTGCCTCTCTCTAATTTCTCCAACTGATATATGCAATAATTCTAAAAATCACAGAAAGAAAATTCAAGATTTACTTATACTTATAATATCTGAAGTGTATCGTAAAACTACGAATTTTCAATCGGGAAAAATTGAAACTGTGTAGAGAATATGGTAATAATCAGGAATGATGTTCAGTCGAATAAAAAGAGTATAGGAGAATCAATAAACTATGATATGCAAATGATGATGAAAAGAACTATCATTTTAGAAGTCAAGTGACGATCTGGAAAACTCCTTCTTGAATCGTTCAATCACCTCTTCATTTTCTGTGCTATACATACACCTTAGACCGGATGTGCAACGACGTTTTAGAACGTTTATGGTTCACTATATGAATTAGAGATTTATCGATTGGGAAACTAGCTGAAGATATAGTTCCCTCTTGTACATACTAAGTATCCCTAGCTTTTCAATAATATATAGTAATCATCAAAGGAATCCTTTTCAACTAACAGATTGTGAATTATTATTCAACTCTCCATATTATAGAAAATACAGATATATATGTTAAATGGTACAATTTCATATAAAATAATTTCCCCGTTTGGTTAAAAATCTACGAAATGGAATTTTATTCCACCTGTGATATTCTCTTGATGAGTATCAAATTCCTAACAATTACGTACTTCTATAGATATAGGTATATTATTTCCCCCTATACCCCGATGGTTTACTCGGTTAAACTTAATTACACTTGGGTGTAGGTTTGCACGCAGTCATTACTTCCGATGGTTTTCTCACTGTATTGGAAAAGACTCGAAAAGGGAACGTCAAAGGTTGGTTTGTACCACCTCTAACCATCATCGTTTATTTTCCTTTCTCTATCCCCCTGTACTTTTTTTTCATCAAATAATGCGAAAATTCGTTGTAAAACGCTTTCACGGATATCAAACATTTTGACATAAAAACGAAACACGGATTTGTTTTCTATTTTGTGAAATTCGAGAATTATTACTATTAGAATTATTATTCAATTTAATTTATTTTAAAAGTGCAGAATTTGAAAATCCCGCCTAGATAAAAATGTCATGGTGCATAGTTTCCTTAGTTCCCGCTAGGCGCCCAAGCAGATGATTTTGGGCCATAGCCTTGCAATTTGAGTATAAGCCGAGGTATAAAGTATTCTTTTTTTTGCAACTAGGGGTATTCCTTAGAAAATCAAATCGTAACAATGCTTTCAAGACGTTTCAACGGATCATCGAATAAATCTGAGGTAATCAAAAACTAAATTATTCTTTATGACGCTTTTCTTTAATTTTTTTTGGATGTTATGTTACATGGTTGTGGATTTAAAGTACCTTGAATTTCATTTTACATTTTTGTAATCATTTGCAGAGCTGTACTTGCAATTCTATAGAAAATACTTCTCTATGATAAATTTCCATGCCCCTTATAAAATTTCATTTTTCGTAAAATTTATTCTCGCGGAAATAATATTACACACAGAGAAAGAAAAAAGCGCATTCTTTTTATATTTTCGAAACATATAGAAGTTATACAGATAAGAAAAATTTGTGTGATAGTGAAGATAATACGAAACGAAAGTGAATGTTTTAGTTGGGAATAATTCTCTCTAATGCATGCATAACTCAACTACAAAGTGATGTATTAATGCAAATTACTTGTGTGCCCTGCTGAAAGCGTAAACTATTTCAGCATGTACAGAAATTAAGGGCATATAGTTTTCCAAGTAAAGTTCTGTCAATGCGAGATTGCGCAAGATTTGTGCCTTCTACAATATATATATATCTAGATTCAAAATGTTTCTAACAATAAGTATGAAACTAACTGGAAACTCTGACATATATCGATTCGACCTGCATATGTAAACGAAAATAATGTGTTTGTACTGCAGAATAGAATATTTTACAATTTAACTGGTACGTAAGGTATTTGACCAAGAAAGAAGCGAAAGAGCAAGCGTCGGAGTGACAAGGAAGTTCAAGTTTGTCTCTCTCACTTTCGTTCCCACTCCAAAGTCAGGCGGAGCGCATGCGTCAAAGTGGGAGAGAAGGGAGAAAGAAAGTCAAGTTTGTCTCTCTCTCACTCTCATTGGTTTGAAAATCTCTTCCTGTTGTTTCTGTTCTTTCAGCCCGAATGGAATATTTCCATTGTTTCTGCATCAATATTGCTGCTATTTCAGAATATTGAGACAATGTTGGCAATATTGCTGAAGTTTTAGATGCTGTGGAGGTAACATGTTACCAAAGAATGCTAGTAATTGTCACCTGTCACACATATTCTAATCTAAGATATGGCGATCATATTCATGCTACTTGCTCGCAATTTCCTCGACGCTTGGGCCATGGACTCGAGTACAATACAAATACGCTGAATATGCATGAATCCTCTTCTCATCCCCCTCCCTCACCCTTCTTCTTGTACGTACGTCCTCAAATTAGGTTTCACCGGGTTTCTCGAGTCCTGTTTTCCGGCACTCGAAGCACTCTCGGCTTTCGAGAGTTACACTCTACTATATGAAGCTTCGGCCACACGCTCCACTCATACACTAAACATTGCGGCAATATTGCCTATAGAAATTTGCAACATTGCCACCCAATTTTGTGCTATTTTGATATTAGAAACAAATATTGAGGAATAATGATGAAAAACAGTTTTTCATATCTCTAATCATTCTTTATATATATGCCAATCCCACGGTTCCTATTCAGAAACTTAAATAGAAACTTACAATTCTTCAGAGCCATAAATTTCGAAGGACACGCGATCGCGCAAGGGACTAGACACGCTATTCTCGTGGAAACCTTTCACCCGCACAGACTGCAAAAGCCTTTAAGACACGTCGATTGGATGGCCTCGGGAATATCGCAAAAGAGAGAAATGAGAAAATTCTCTCAACGATTGCCGATTGCTCGATGGAAGACACACACTATATATACACATACACCACTCTATTACACCATACCACACGAAAACGACTCGTCGCCTCGAGCAAAACGAATCCGTCAAAAAAAAAGAAAAGAAAGAAAGACACCAAAATTGATCCTCGATGCTGCTGACGAGATGAAGGAGAAAGAGAGAAAAAACCAGACTTTAAGAGACTTGAGTTTTGTACTCATATATATATATTTTTTTATTCCTGGACAAAGTTAATTCAAAATTATCTAGAAACACTCCATTTGAGATAAAATATCTTTTTGCAAAATTTACAACTCAAATTTTACAAGCAAAAAAGAAGATAAAAAACAATAAATATCCAAAAATAGTATTACATCCACGTCATAAATTATGAAATTGAAAATGTATTTTAAGTTTAATGAAATACCGAAATAGTATTACCGGATATATACAGTTAATGGGAATTTGAGAAATTTTGAAATTTTGCCAAAATGAATTTTTTTTTCAATACTCTAAAGGATCTTTAGAAAAACAGATAACTATCAAGGCTGAGACTAATGAGTTTCATTTAAAAATCTTTATACCCTCTTTTCCCTAGAATATTTCCAGGATTTTTTTTTCTATCTATACCTGCAACGATAGTAATCTAAAAAGTGGCCGGATTTGACAAAACGGAAGCTTTAACTCTGCTGCGGCTTACTTCCAGTAAGCCATTGACTTTGTTTTAACAGCTGAAATCTTAAGTTATATATTTATAGAAAATTTTCACAGTCTGCGAAAATTTTCAATTTCGATAATATACCAATTACGTAACTACACGAAAAAGAAAATATAAAGTAACTTTTACTATATTTACAAAGTAAAACTGAAACTGACTGCAATTTGCTCATTTTCATTATTATTATTAATATTATTATTATTATTATTATTATTATTATTATTTATTATTATTACTAATAATTTCAAAACAATGAAAAGTTTTTACTGTAAAAAAATATTTACATAAATTTTATAACGCAAAATAAGAGATATTCTCTCTATGTATATATAGTTACTGAAATGAAGTTTATATATTATTTGGACTAATCGGATAATCTTGAAATTTGATAATGCATAGAAATTGATCCAGGTATTTGGCATTAAATCGGCGAGTTTGAACGAAACCGAACAGCCTCAACCGGTCACTCGGGGTTCAACGAACTACCCGAATGCCTCTCTCGTTCATATCATTCAGAACACCGCGAATGCGTTATTTTCCCCTCAAAATTTCTATATATCTTATCATAAAATAAAAGAAAGAAAAGAAAAAAAAACTATTAGTAAATATTCTTTTTTTTTTATCAAAAAGTTTTAAATATTGCGGAAAATTATTTCTTTTCCTTATTTTTTGTTTTTTTAACTTAAATTATCGTCATGTAACATAAAATAGATATTTTCAATATGAAAGAGAGAGAGAGTGAGAGGCAATTAATTATGGAATCCAATTAATTTAGCATGATTGCACTTTATTAGGTAGTTTAATTATCGACTATTGTCTAAATATTGCTCGTAAATTGTCATATTTCTATTATTATTATTATTATCATTATTATTATTATTATTATAAACTTGTTTTTTCATTTGTGTTTCTAATTACCGAATTTCTTTTCTTTTGAGAACCTATTCACTCTTGTAATTCATTGTGACTCCCAAGTGACTTATTTTGACTCTCTTGAAAAACTCATAATGACTCTTATAAGTAAATACTGCAAAAGTGGACTGTAAGTCACCAAGAGTCACTTAGGAGTCATCATGAGTCCCAGAAGAATCAAAATGAGTCACTAGGGAGTTACTAGGGAGTCACTGCAAAAACTAGAGTAAAAAAAACAAAACAAAAAAATACTAAAATTTTACTATATATACTTCATCTCTCTTAAAAATATATTCAATTCTTAGTGCACCTATTTTTTGTCTTCCTGTTTTTCCAACATCTTTGCTAAAATATTACATTCTTTTAGATGCATACATTTCTTTCTGTCTTTTTTTTATGTCGCATTCGTATATATATATATATATATATTCATCATCACACATATTTTCTTCTATCTTTCAACTATTTTTTAATATTTTCTTCAATATTTTTGTTTTGTTACGTGACATATGAAATACATTTATTTTTTCCTAAATATTTTTGATTAATTTACAATTTTTCATTATACAAATTGTAATTTTTTTTAAATAATAATATTCTAAGTAGTATCAATTTAAAATCTGCAGTAAAATTGCACATAAAACTATATGTATTTTTAATGATTCATTAAACGAATCTATTCAATAAATTATCATGTTTAATTGTTTCGATAAATAAAAAAAATTAATAGGTATTCGATGAATAAAATTAAAAAAAAATTTTTTTCGTCTTAATGGGATTTATAAATTTTTATGTTTTAAAGAAATTAATATATTTTGAGTTGTATAGTATTTCGTATATGTTGCGAATAAAGTCAGATTCGCATTGTTATTTTTTGCGAAATAATTGGGAATTTATTGATCAAATGTAGTTGACCCGAGTGTATATATATATATATGTAAATTCTAAAACGTTACTTCCGTAGGGTAGGGCTCCGTACCCCTATTATATATATATATATATATATAAAGTTGTGTGCTTGCATACGTAACCGCGGGAGCGGCAGAAAATCACATGCTGCAGGTGTCACTCTGAAGCGACATATCACTTCAAAGCAAACGAGGAACTAACGAAAAATAACTTTATACATCCACTAATTTTCTCGCAAATTCATCCCCTTTGGCAATTGAAATAAATTTCTTTTAATTAAACTCCAATTTTTAATTTCATTTTTAAATAAATTTTAAATCCCCCCCCTTTTTTTCTGCAATTTTTTCATTAAACATAAAAATTTTCCGATTTGAACAATTATGTTATAATTAAACTTGTAATTATAATTTTTCGCCATTTAAAATTTGCAAATATGTAAATTGTTCAAAAAAAGACGCTAAAGATATATATTTGAAAATATACCTATTATTAGAATAAAAAATTATAATTACTTAAAATTAATAATTATTATTATTCATAATTCTTAGAAATAGTAATATTTATTTTCTATTTATTAAAATGGAAATCTTACTTGAAAATTACTTTTGGCGCCCTTCCACTGGTATAAATAAAACTTTCCAAAAATAAGAAACTTGTCACTAACACGGAACACAAAATATAAAAAATTTTAACTGAAAAAAAATTATTTCTTTTTGCACACACTGGGGTCTCTTGGCCCGAATATAGGCGGTGAATTTAAAATTTTTTTTCTAAATTTAAAATTCTATTTTTTGGGAGCACTGTTTTATGTAATAATTGTTTATTAAGAGGGATGACTAAATGTTATTGTAGAAATAACACACACGCGCACATGAACTTATGACACACACACAAACACAGTGTTAGGGAAGTGGAATTTTATTTTGAAGTTATTAATGAAAACAAACTGTTTGAAATGCCGACACGCAAGCAGAACACACTTTCCGGTTCGAAGTTCTGCCGGGTACTGGGGGTTTAAGTCGAATCTTGCTATTGAGCGCATCTCCAAAGAGTCGGCCAATCAGCTTGGCGCCGCGTTCCTCGTAGCCAATCCGGCGCCATGCCGCCGCAAATGTTAAAGTAGCGCGCGTCATTGCGAGCAACAAAAAAAACGACCGACATTATTATATGCCTCCTTTTTAGCAAAAGGTGTGCAAAAAAAAGAAGGGAATGAAACAATTGAAATATTAACACTAGAATGTAACAAGATCAATTATGTATATAATGTATATAATGTGTGATGAAATGCTTAATTTTGCCGCAGAAAAGTAGAAATGATTAACCATGGATTAATTTTTTATTATATTTTTTAATGTTTATTGAAAATAATAAATAACTTTTCAATAAAAATAATCAATAATGACGTCTGATTGAATTACTATTAGAATTATTATTTAATTTAATTTATATTAAAATTGCAGAATTTGAAAATCCCGCCTAGATAAAAACGTCATAGTGCATAGTTTCCTTACTTCCCGCTAGGCGCCTAAGCAGATGATTTTGGCCATAACCTTGCAATTTGAGTATAGGCTGAGGTATAAAGTATTCTTTTTTTTGCAACTAGGGGTATTCCTTAGAAAATTAAATCGTAACGATGCTTTTAAGACGTTTAAATCCACATGGTTGTGGATTTAAAGTACCTTGAATATAATAATATTGTTTGAATTTATCACTCGGTGGTATTTTAATAAAAGGAAAGAAATTATCCATCATTTCGAGTCATTTTGATAATTTCTATACTCTTTTATAATATGTCGATTATAATATTTTTTTGCCTAAGTTATTCTTTTTAAATACATATTTTTACATCGAAATTAGTTTAATCATTCTTCATATATATTATTCTAATCGTCTTGTGTGAATATTATAAAATATTTACATTTTTGTGCGCAGTCATTTGCATATAGCTGAAATTTACTTGCAATTCTATAGAAAATACTTCTCTGTGATAAGCTTCCATAACTCTAGTAAAATTTCATGTTTCATAAACTTTATACAGAACTTTACAAAGCTAAATTTAATTATAAAATGGCTTCTGAAATTCAGTGAGATAAAATATTTCAAATATATACTTTGTGATATATAAAATCAAAATGAATGTGTAATTGCAAAAGAAATTTCTTACAATATATTTAGATAGAAATTATTTATACATTATATTCATACTAATAGATCCGATTGTTATTTGAGATATGTACATGTGTTCCTCGGTCAATATTATTCACGAGAATAGTTCTAATACGTATTAATGTTTCTCGCTAATGTATGTTAGCCCATTTGATGTTGATCTTGCCTCAATGCCAATACGAAGACGAAATATTAACGTTTCGTATAAGCATATCAGAATAATCAAACTGATCAGAAGACTCAAAGGACAAGTTCTCGTACCTTTGAATATTGTCATTCCATCATATAACAATATCATCATGTATATAATATTCTACCTATATACGTTTAAATCTCTCATGCATGTTGAAAATTTGCGAATACACTATATTAAGCCCGCTTTGACAAAAAATTCCCCACTAAAATATATATAAGATAATTACTTTCAATTTTCTGATTCGAATTTGAAAGTGGAATATTTTTTTATTAAAAACTCACTTGCAAAAGGGACATGACACTTTTAAGTCTTTTATACGAAACAATAAAACATTTCCGCATTGAAAGTGGAATTCTGAAAGGATAATCTAGAGCCGAAGGAACATTAAGGAATGTTCTAATTACATATACATATATACACTTTTCCCTCGTTTTACTCTCTATTTAGGAAAGTATACTTCAGTGTGTTCTTCTTCCTAAACTTAAAAAAATTTGTCTTAATTGCAACACGTATATTTCGAAGAAGCGTGCTTAAGCAAACGCTCTCAGTAAAGGAACAGACTGCTTAGTAAATTTCATTGTCTGTCGCGTTATTCATTTTATTGCATTCAATCTTATAAACGAAGAAAATACTCTCACAGAATTTTCTTCGAAAAATTCAATTTTATATTTAATTAACTTCATAATTAAATTGTGTGAGTTTCCAGTTACTTAACTGTTACATAATTATTAAATAACTAATAAATTACTGTTATATAACCGTTACATACATGTTACATAATTGTTACATAACTAATAAATAAATTTTATATAACCGTTACATACATGTTGCACAACTGTTACATACCTGTTGCATAATTGTTACATACCTGTTACATAACCGTTGTGGAGAGTCCTTATGTCCTTTTTTCCTATTGTGAGCATGTAAAAGTTAAGAGAGGCTTTATTATACCAAAATATACATAAAAATGCCCCCTCCAGAAAAAAATGGTATATATTTGAAAAACCTTTACGATTCGTTGCGCTTGAACGGAATCATATAAATGCCCCCGCGAAGCCAAGCCGTCATTCAAGTGGAATTAACTGTCGGTACGATTAAAATTGAATTGACTATCGTTATGCAATGGAATTGCGAACAAAATCGAAGGAAGGTGTGGGAAGAGGAGACTCATTCGATTTCCGGTCGAATGATCGGGTGAGCGAACGAAGGTGTGACTGAAAAATGTCCGTCGAAATTATATATACGAGATTATATATATTTTATATATATAAA
>JUFY01033654.1:0-35000 GCA_001855655.1 Leptopilina clavipes
TTCTCCTATTCATTAATTAATCAAAAACAAATAATTAACACCCTCCCTTATTATAATTATATATATATTTTTTTTATTAAAAATCAATATTTCCATCATTCATGTTTAACATCTCAAAATTATCTCTCGAGTGGTATAAAATCAAGATATTTGTTTAAAATTCAGCAATTGACCTACATTTGAAAACATAATGATCCTCTCATTTTGAAAAGTGGACCACTAAACATCATTTCATCTCCCGATAATTAATATTGAAAATTTCAGAAATTATCGTCTTTTTTTATAAAAAGTTTTATTTTTTATTTTTTTTGCTAAAAAAGATGTGTGCGCATATATTTATAACAATTGTATTTTTTATATCAAATTATTATTTTTTTTTTATTTATTTTATTTATTTATTTATTTTTTTTCCCATGAAGATAATAAATTTTTAAAAATAATGATTTTATGAAAGTGTTTATAATTTAAAAAGAAATTATTTGAAATGTCCTCCTTTTCATTTTATTGCTTCCTCATGGAAGCATTGTTCACAAAAATTTCTATACTTCAACTTTGCAGCGATTTTTATTTATTTATTTTTTGTTCATAATCATTTATTATTATTTTTTTATTGAAATAATTTTCAAATTTATTAATGCCATTTATTTTTATTATTGTTTTTTAAGAGGGAAAAAAAAACGTGATCTTATAAACGAATGCCAGAAAATAAAAAGTTCTATTAAGAGTCAAAAAATTTTCCGGATCAACTTTATAAGTCTTTTCAATGAATGACCATGTCATTGGTTGCAATATTGACAGAGGTCATTTCAATCGTGCTTACTTTATTAATTCACATTGATCGATGCAAAATTTTTTTTTTTTGCACAACGAGCAAACAATCAAGATCGATAGACAAACAAAAAAAGAAAACATTCTACATGCAAAAAAATAAAAAATTTTTAAATATTTGTTGAAAACAATTACAATTAGGATTTTTGAAAATATTTTCCATTCACCAGCATTGTTTTTTTTATTGTTAGGAAAAAAAATATTATCAACTATGAATCAAAATTTTTAAATTCAAAAATTCATTTACAAATTGTTTATTCAATAAAAAGTAATTAAAAAATTTTTTTAATTCTAATTTACTCTAATATTAATTATTTATTATCTTTAATATCAAAATTTATTTCATTCATCACAAAATTAGGAAACACTGAAAAAAATTTATTCCATTCATCACAAAATTAGGAAACACTGAAAAAAATTTACTTCATTCAATATGTTTATTTGAATAAAATAAATATTTATTTCCATCAAACAATTATTATTTAAGTCAATTAAATAGAATTTGGTTTAATATCACAAAAATTATTACTTCAAACAGTTTTTATTTGATTGAAATAAAACTTATTTGTTTTAAGTAAATATTTATATTTAATAATACAGCAATCGTTTATTTGAATTAATTTTTTTCAGAGTAATTATAGAAATACAAATATAAAAAAAATACAATGGTTAATAAATAACGATTTTAGAAAAAAATTTCAATTGCAAAAAACGATTTTTTTTCTACATAAATAAGAAATGATGCATTTACTGAACGAAACAAGTTTAGCTACTGATAACGAACAAGGAAAAAAAAAGAAGGAAAAATGCAAAGAAAGCTTGCACGTTAAAATATGAAGAAAAAAAAAGGGGAAAGAGGGAATCGTTGGTGCGAATGAAAAAAAGCCGAATGAGACAAAAGCGTTTTCTCATTTTCTGAATATCGGTCGTGACCTTCGTCGGCCTGGAAAACCGATGGAAAGTCACTCCCGTCTCCCTCTCTCTCTTTCTCACGAGTTCTCATTTAGGCTGGCCTTGTCGGTATTTTTCTATTTTTTTTCGTTTCTATTTTATTTTATATTATTTATTTCTGTAATTTTTATTCTTAAAGTCGATTTGTTAAATATTATTTATATTTCTTAATAGCATCAAATATAATTGACGTCATGAAGAAAACTTAATAAATCAAAAACTTTTCATATTTTTCCAAAAAACCTAGAATATTCAAAATATGAATAATTTTTCTTTCATACTTTTCTAGAAGAAATATTTTTTCTAATATTTTTTACTCCTACGACAATTAGAAGAATTTATTTTGAATAATTTACAACCGAAATTCTCATTTTCTTTATATAAATAGATATAAAAAATGAATCTACATTCTAAGAAACTAAAAATGTTGATGTATTTTGTATGCAATCTCTCACACGAATGCAAAATTCAATGAGCAGACTAGGCAGAAACTTATATTGCATTTCAGCGTGTCTTGCGTAATAAAAGAATCGCAGATGTCTTTCAAAGAGAAGAAAATGTTATCAAGATAGAAGAAAAATCTGCAAAATATTGAAATATTCCAATTTCGAAAATTAGAACTTCCTTTTTCAAGAATTAGAACTTTTCCTTTTTTTATACATTTCAGGTACCATTTTTTTTTTTTTTTTTTTTGTTTTTTGTTCTATCATTAAAAGGAGAAATCAATAGTTAAAAAAAAGAAAAAATAATAGACTGACACAGAGAGAAAATTTGGTTTCGACATGGTTTCCAACCTCTTTGGCGAGTCCATGCTCGTTTCCCGCGCCCTCGTGGTGAATAATTATTATTACACAAAAATACTTTTGGGAATAAACTTACATTTTTCCAGGCTCTGTCATGTTGTCCGATGGTCGTCACTGTTGTGGACGAATGCCTCCCTTGGGTCCAGAGTTCCAGTTGATATTTTCCCACTAATATTTAAATAATCGAGAAAATAAACACACGCGGAAAAATTACACTATAACATGAAAAGTTTTTCCGAGACGACAAATGGACGTGCGGATTCGAATATGCGACTTTTTTTTCCGACTACATGTATACGATTAGAAATAAAAACGAATTGTTTAACGAACTGATAAAGGAACGCGTGCACGAAACGTATTATTATTTAAAACAAAATTTGAACGTTAATAACAATTGCGATAACGAATTTAAAGTATATGATTATTGATAAAAGTTCACTCTCGTCACATAGTCAAACATGACGTTCTCTCCGGCAAATGTCTGTCCATTGAATTCGCGAAGTCACGATTTAATCTATCATCAATGTCGCGACTTGCCAAATGAAGAATTTAATTACTATTCACGATATTTTCAATTAATTAGGTTTTTCACTACGTTTCACTGTATTATATGCACGATGTTTCAACGATATAGTTTGCTCCAACTGTCATCGATTGTTGTCGAGAAATTTCGTTATCGTTGAATTGGAAATATGGCGCCATCTGTCAAGAAGAATTGATACTTTCTACTGGAAGCGACATCTGTCGACAAAAAGGAAATCTGAAATAAAAATTTTAATTCAAAAATTAATTTTAAAAAAGTGTAATAGTTACAGAACTTAAAAGCAAAAGTTAATAATTAATAACTTTATAATAATAATAACAATAATAAATAATACGTAATAATTATGTTAATAATATTAATTATTATATTATTATTACTATTATTATATTATTAATATTATTATTATAAAATTATATTAATTCGGTAAAGAAAAATAAATATATTTTTTTTCTAATAACTAATCAATTAAATTGCTAAAATCAATCATTAAACATTTACTAACGCAATTTAGAAATAATTTGTATTTATTTATTTACAATATTTTCAATAATTTCAATTTTTTATACTGTAAATAATAAAAAATTAATAAATTAAAATCAATAAATATTTAACTTTAGAAAAATATTTTTCTTCTAATATGATTTAATAATTAAAATAAGTTAAAAATATGATTAAAAAAAATTTTTTTTTTGTAAAAAAGTGAAAATAAAAACAAAATCGTAAAAAACAATCAGGAATAAAAATAATCTTTTCAAATACGAATGAATTGAGCTCACGCATTATTTAAATTTCGCACAAACAATGTTGTTAAGAAAGAAAACTAATAAAAGAATTTATAAATATTCTTTTCTCACAAAGCTAAAGACAATTTTTTTACTTCTCGCAAATGAAGAAGAAGAAAACAGAAGAAGATTTCTATTTACCGCTAAAAAATAAAATTTTACGTTAAAAATATTATAAAGACTAATTTTGTAATTTGTAAAATTTAAATCATTCACGTTATTTCCATTTATTCGTATAAAAATCTTTTATTTAAACAATTCAATAGGGAAAAAAAATTGTTAACTCAATGTAAGAGACGGTATTGTATCTTGTTTTATGCAAATTTTGTTATTATTTCCATTAAAAAAAATTTTTAAAAATAACAAGACCAAAATTAGCCGACTTAAAAAATTCAAGAACATAATCAGTCTCTAAAATTTCATAATCTTATTTTATTACCCTGTCTATATATTCGAAAGAATGCAAATTTTTCTCGATTTCGTAAATATGTAAAATTTAAGAAAGTTTCACGTTATTATAAAAAGACAAACTTTTTTTTTTGGTTGAAATAAACGAAATTTTTTTCAAATTAAATATTTTTATCAAATTTGCTAATTATTTTCTATAACTATAATTTTTGTAAATTAAAATTTTCCAAAGAAGACTTATTTAAAAAAAAAGTAATAAATATTTTTTTTTATTCATATTCCGGCATTTTAAACCTTTTCTGAGATCTAATCAAATATATTTGAAGTTTACATTCTTCAATACCAGTTTAATCATTGAGAAATAAATTCCATTTACGAGCAGAGGGTTTTATCGAAAGCGGAATTTCCGCTTCTGATAAAATGCTCGTAAATGAACGCTAAAAATTGACCCCCAAGAAAAAAGAAAAGAAAAAAATTTTTTTTCAATTTTAAAATTTAAGCTTCTAATTTGAAATGAAAATTAATGGACCTATTGAATCCTTTCTTTTTTAAGAGACTGAAGATGTCCTTGAATTAAGGCGAATAACGACTGAAGTTCTTAGAGATTGGTGAAGGTTAAAATAGGGATATTAGGTCAAACCAGGATGGAGAGGGGAGTCAGAGAAGCTTCAGCAGCGTGACGCGTAAGTCTTGACAACGGTTGTGCAGATGTTAATGCACCATCAATTGGTTTCCAGCGACGAAACTATAAAGCTGAAAAACCATTGGATTTTCCAGTTTTTCATTACAAGTGTTGTCCTTATCTCATTGAAAGTGTCTCAAATAATTTTCTCCATTCGACATCAACATCAATTTCATCAACAGGTTCGTCAATTTTATCAATTGGTTTATTCTGCAAAAAAAATAGAATTTCTTCATTAGAAATCAAAAATACGCAATAATTTATATTAAACTTAATTTTAAAAATTCGATAAGTACAAATGTTACAATTATTTACTAAAGTATTCGAATGTTAAATAATTATTTACTAAATAATTTTAATTTAATTTTAAATGAAAATTATCAAGAAATAATTTTTTGAAGAATTTAAGAAAAAATTTCAAAAGAAATCATTTTTATCACGAATTCAAATATTCAATAAAAAAAGGATTATTTTTTTCTCTATTTTAAAAACTTGTGTGTATTAAAATTATTATCCATAATTATAATTTTCACACTAATAATAATTACATTATTGAAATGTAATATAAAATTAAAAACAATAATTAGTGGAAGTAATTTTCTTTTTCTTTGTTCACTAGATTAAAATTATTTCTAATTGAAATAAATCATTAAATGACTGCTAATGACTGGAATAACTAAGGGAAACATTTCCTTAAGTTACTCAAAGAATTTCTCGATTATACCGTTACGTTCGTTTATTAGTGAGAGGAATTACGCGATGCCATAAGAATTACCACGCTTTTTCATAAAAGGAAATAAATTTGACTTTTTTTGTTCAAATATAAAAATTCTGCAAGTTTGTAAACACGCTCAGGTATTATAAAAATATCAATGACAAGAGTAAACTTCGTCCTATTTAAAAACTGCGCGAAACAACTAAATTTAGATTCAATAAAGAAAATTAATAAATTGAATGAAAATTATTACATTCATTTTTTAATGAATTTTCGAATTTTCATTTACTTTTGTTTTAATAATTTTTATTTAATTTAGTTTTAATTAATATTTATCTCTTAAAACATTGTATAATTACTTTTCATTTAATTTATTTCTCTAATTAATTTTCTTTTTAATTTAGTTTCAAAAAATTAATTTTTCATTTGAAATCTTTAATTCATTTTTTTATTATTATTATAAAAATTATAATTCACAATTATTTCAGTAAAAAAAGTACTCTTCTTCAAATTTAGTATGAATTATTAATTATTAATTATTAATAACTGGAAAATAATTATTGAGGAGATAATTATGTCTTGAAAAATTCACTAAAGGCGAAATAATTAAATAACTTCAAACAGGCGACTTGTCACGACCTTGAACTCGCTTTCCTTAGTTTGATTAAAGGTGAACGTCCGTACACCTGCAATAATGATCCCTTTGAAGTCAATAACTACAAAGGAGAACACAAGAGTTCAAAATACTACGGACTTGAAAAAAATATTTTTATGTAGTTCAATATAAAATTTAATATTTATAAGTTTAAAAAATTTAAATCATGTAAAATTTATAATAAATATATAAAATAAATTTGTATACTTAATAATAATAAATTAAACTAAATAAACTTAATTATTTTTCGAAAAACAATTATGACTTTTTTTTAATGAAACTTTTTGTCCAATATAACAGAATGGCAAATACAGAATGGAAAACAATTTTTGTAACCGGAGGCGCTGGTTATATTGGCAGTCACTGTATAGTTGAACTTTTGGAAAAAGGATACGATGTAATATCAATTGACAATTTTACAAATAGTGTAAATGAAGGAGATGGACAATCAGCGGCTTTGAAGAGAGTTGAAAAAATAACAGGGAAAAAAGTCAAATTTTACAATTGTGACCTTCTTGACAAAGAAAGACTCGAAGAGGTTTTTAATAAGGTAACAAAATTTTGTTTTAAATTTAATTCATAATTAATGAAAGTTAATAATAATAATGAATAATAATATAATAGAAAAGTTGAAAATTTCAACAGACAAACGAAATGATAATCGAAAATAAAAAATTAATTATCTTTTTCCAGCATAAAATCGATTGCGTTATTCATTTTGCAGCCATAAAAGCTGTAGGTGAATCTATGGAAATTCCACTTCACTATTATCGAAATAATATAATTGGCGCTATCAATTTACTGGAGGTAAAATTATTTTTAGCTAATAAAAAATTTATTCTTTTATTCTAATTAATTATTTGTTATATAAATTCAAAAGAATTATGTTCCGTAAATATTCGCTCATCTGCAATATTTCTCAAGAACAATTCAGTCTTAAAGTTTAATGAATGAATTTAAATTTAATTAATTAAATTACTTTTTCTCAGGTAATGAAAGCTGCTGGATGTTTTCAATTAGTTTTCAGTAGTTCGTGTACAGTTTATGGAGAACCAAAGTGTCTTCCTATAACAGAGGATCATCCTACTGGAAACATAACAAACGTTTACGGTCGAACAAAGTATTTTATCGAAGAAATGCTAAACGACATAACAAGAGCCGAGAAGGTAACAGAGAGATTCAATTCGTCATTAGTTAATCTAATTGTCTAATAAAATTACAATCAAAATTTTTAATTAATGAACGAATTTTTTTTTTTATCCAGAGTTGGAATATAATTTCCCTTAGATATTTTAATCCAGTGGGTGCACATTCAAGTGGATTAATAGGTGAAGATCCAACGAAAAAGTATACAAATATAATGCCTTACATATCACAAGTTGCATTGGGTCTTAAACCCGAACTTGTAATTTTTGGTGGCGATTATCCAACTGAAGATGGAACAGGTACGAAATTCGAAATATTCTTTTTAAATTCAAAAGAAAATGACAAATTAAACAAATATTTTAGTTTCCTTTTTTTAGGACAAAATTGATTATTAGTATTAAAGGATGATAAAAATTTTTATTCCATTTTTTTTATCAGGAATTCGTGATTATATTCATGTTATGGATCTGGCAACGGGACATGTGGCTGCTTTGACGGCTCTCTACAAGAAACACATGAGACTAAGGATATATAATTTAGGAACGGGTAAAGGAGTTTCAGTTCTTGAATTAGTGAAAACCTTTGAAAAAGTAACAGGAACATCGGTGCCTTTTGTTATTAAAGATAGAAGAGAGGGAGATATTACATCAATGTTTGCAGACACAACATTAGCCGAAGAAGAACTTGGTTGGAAGGCAAAGTTCAGTGTCGAACAAATGTGTAAGTATTTTCAAATTTCTTTATATGTAAATTAAATATTTACCAAGTCTGATTTTTTCACTATTTTTCAAATTTATTTTCCATAAATTTTCTTTTTTTTGAAAATAGGTCGAGATTTTTGGAGGTGGCAATCAATGAATCCACATGGATATCGTTCGTGTATAAAAAATGGAAAATCGGAGAAATAGATGCGCAAAAAGAAAAAAATATCTAACGAGTGTCAGTAAAATATGCCAAAAGATATCTAAACATAGATTATTCTTTTCACGAAAATATCCAATTTATAATCTAATTTATTAAAAAAAACGCAAAAAAAAAAATTATGGATAGAAAGTTTTTTTACTCACGGTAATAAAGAATTTTACTCTTGGACTTTAAATCATTTTATTTTCCTCCTTATTGTCTCGATGAACGTGTGAAGAAGGAAATATGCTGAAACTTTAAGGCTTCATAACCAAAACTCGTCCAATTAGGCAGCAAATATCGTGAAAAAATTTCCAGACACTTTGGATTTTCCTTCAAATATGGAGCGATGATTTCTGAAAATTAATTTTAGAGTTAATTTTCTATTTTTCGATTTTTTTTTTTTTGTAATTAAAAACTTCGATGAATTTCTTTAAATTTCTTTTATTTAATTTTTAATCAATCAGCAATTTTGAAGAAATATTGAATTTTTACCAGTGAGAGGAGGTTTGTGAGAATTCAGCGCACTTGGCACACTGACAATTAATTTTTCCATGGGAATATCTGTATGTGATTGACTAGTTCCAATTATTAGTAATTCGTACGGTTGTTTACTGTGAGTTTCGCTAAAATCACAGACAGTATCGCCTGTCATGGTAACCTATAACAAAAATAATTTTACATAATAATAATTGGAAAAATATACTTTAAACAAAACCTTCTTTTTATAATTTATATCGAGAATTACATTTTTTAATTTACTAAAAAATGCAATTAGAACAAATTAAACTCACTTTCACCCAATACCATTTTGCTACAAATTTCACGCCCCATAAAGGAAACATTTCATCTAAAATACAACGTAAATTACTTGCTGAATTTGTGCACCAAACTGCAATTATTCCTTTTTTGCTTAATAATTTTCCAATTTGTAACTTAGCCATCTCTTCATTATACATCATTTTGTAGCTAATATTAAAATTCAATTTTTCATTTTAATTATTTTTACTATTTATACTTCAATGAATAGATAATTTTTTTTAAAAAGTATATTTACCTAGATTCAATAAATTTTATCTTCTTTCTTCGAATAGATTTATTCCACCAGGGAGGATCCATGAGTATAAAATCAAATTGATTTTTCAATTGTAATGTTTGCTCCAATTCACGAACATCGGCGCAAAAATATTCACAATTTTTTGGTAAAACATATTCTTCGTTTTCTATTAGATTAATCGTTGATTCTTTACCGCCATAAGATCCTTCAATAGAACATTCATTAAATAATTTTTGACTAGTGTTATACAATTGTCGTGACACCGAAAGTGCAGCTTCATTATTGTCGGAATCAACAGATTTTGAAAATATCTTTTTTGCTTCCAAGGAATCCATAAAATTGGAAAATATTTCTCTTACGTGTTTTACCTTAAAAAAGAGAAAATTATTCGTAAACCGTTATCAATGATGTAAAAAATGTAATAAAGAAATAATATTTATTATTATTATATCATATTCTTACTGATCGATTGTAATTTGTCATTGTTGTTCGAAACTAATAAAGAAAATGAGAAGAAATTTTAACAAAATCAATAAAAAAAATCAACACGTACCTCCTTCAAGAAATCATCAGACAGTAAATTTGCCTTTTTTCTTTTTCTCTTCTTGCACTTTAAAATACTAGATTCATCACTCACACTTTTCAACTGATTTTGTCGCATGTATTTTGAATTTATATTAAACAAATCTTTATTAAAATGTAACGAAAAAAAAGAGTCATTTTCGTTTCTATTATCAACTTTTTTATACACTTTGTCAATGTATTGCAGATGAGAAATTATCCAGCCTCCGTCGGCAGAATATAAAACACTCATTTTTCAATTATATAAATGTAATTGATCGTAAAATTGTTAACACACCGAATAAACCGAATAAACTTATAAAACTAATATAAACAAACAAATGTTTGATAAAACATGCGGCGAATTTATGTGCAAAAAAACCTCCAAATTTTGAGGTTATGTGATGTATTTTTTATTTCTACCAATAGGAATGCTTACTTTAAAATTTAAAACCCTCTTCAATAGAGAATTTAAATGGAGAAGAAAAACACTAGGAAGATTCAAAACAATAACAGGAAACAGCTGATGTATCAACTGTTTTTAACATTTCAAAAACGGAATAGAAAATTATATAAAGAAAATATTCTAGGGATTCGTAAATATTGTTAAAAACATATAAAACTTTTATACTGATTGTCAGGAAGTAGTATAAGGAAATCCCACTCTTTCTGAAAAGTGTTTTCGGTTTTTCTTTTCTGTTTGACGTCATGGCTAGTTAGCGAACGAGGCGCCTCTACAGTGAAAATGATATTTCCGTCTGCTACACTGAAAACGCATGCGCGGACTTACGCGGCCTTTTTGAATTCATTAAAATTTGCATTTCGAACCTTTTAAAAATGTCGTCTCTTACCTGAGTTGCAACACTTTTCCCGCATTTTTCCGCAGAAGCGCTAGTTTCGCTAACTAACCATGACGTCGAACAGATAAGAAAAACCGGAAAACTTTTCAGAAAGAGTGGGATCTCCTTATACTACTTCGTGACTACTTCGTAATATTTTATTTATTTAAATCATTTGTATCATATACAAATTGAAGGTAACTTTTTAAAAATTTACTACTAGAGGTAATTTATTATCCCATAATTGTTTATTATATAAAATGTATTTAGAATTGTTAAAATATCAAATTATGAAACATAACCTAAAATCAAATGTAAATATTTACATTCAAATCATTGGAAACTTTTTTACTGACAGAAATATAGAAAAAATATTTCAAAAATTCCATAAGATTGATATTTAATCGAAAGGAGTACAAAATTCTCCCTTTTTTACTCTTTTCTGGAATATAAAGCAGTGCCTTTTATAATCCAATACTTTTCGTTAATTTCACTTGTTAATGGTATTTTTATTATAAAATTATTTTCATCCTCTATGTAATTTTGCGAATTTCTCTGATATGGTACTTTATATAATGGACATTCGTATATATTGGAAAATTTTTCAAATTTATCTTCACTATTTATGTTTGTATTTAAACGTATCACTGGCATTTGATACCAAATTGTATTTAAATTATTCTCCAATAATTTTTTATCAATATTCCATTGTCCACCAAGTAAAAATAATCCATATAATTGAAAATCATTGGAATTTGTTAATTCATAATTTGATGTTATTTCAATGTTAAAATTAATATTATTAATTGGATGATTTTTAGATCGAGCGAATGTCATTTTAATTGCAGTCAAAAGAGCCTTTGTTGAATCGAATAATCCCAGATTGAAGGATTTTGGATTTCCACAATTAATCCAATTTTGGAGGAATTGAATTTTTTCCGACAAATTATCAATGAACGTGCTAATCGAAGAAGAGACGTTAAATTTAATTTTCCACGATTTTGGAATTTTATTAAGGGTCAAATTTTTACATAAAGTGTCATATTCACTTTTCCACAAATTATCACCCCTGTAGGCGTTTTCAACGTTCTGGAAATTATTTTCCAGGACTTTTAAAATAAAATTTGTATTTTTGATTTCATGAATCAATATTCCATGCAGGGGCTCTTGATAACAAATCGGGAATTTATTTTCAATTTCCTCTAAATTGAATTTCTCCTTTTTCAATTTTTCACGAATTTGGGAAATAATTTCAAGTGTTGTTTTCATTTCCACTTTACTGTCATTCACAATTTGATTCATACATTTGAAAGAATTCTCAAACAATTTCACTTGTTGTAAATTTCTAATTAACTTTCCACTCTCATCGAGACCGAAAAATTCTGCATTACAATCGTTTCCAATTTCCATAATTTCTTGAATATAGTCATTATATTCGTGTCTTCTAGGCATTGAAAATCCCATCTCTTGAGAAAATGTGTAAAATGGATCGTTTATTATTTCTGATTTAAAGAAATCGTCGATAAAAATTTCTAAACGTTTTCTATCGTATTGATTCGATATTTTTGTGCCATAACTACAATTTTGAATTAAATGGAAGAAAAATGGGAAAATCTCATCACAATTGGAGTTGATAAGATTTTTTAATTGAAGGGCACTGAGAGAGAAATCTGATTCATTGAAATCGTAATTTATGTTCCAACCTCGATGACCGTAGGATTTCCTCTCCTTCATAATGACATGAAAAAAACTCAAACTATAGAGAAGTTTGGAGAAAATTTTATCCCTTCCGGGACAACCCTCAAAGAATGTTTTTTCACCAACTGGTTCGGAATTATAAACCATTAATAAATTCTCCCTCAAACCAATTGGAGCATCACAGGTGATTTTAATTCCCAATTGGAAAATTTTTATCGGAACATTCCTGATCGGTAAAATTGAGAGCCATAGACGAAAACCTAGTGTTGTATTCGATGGTTTGAAATTTTCAATTATATTTTCTAATCTAAATAACCAATTTTCTGCCAAGTGACAATTTTCCAAAAAAATCCATTTTTCACTTTTCTGTGCATCTTTGATCAAAAATTCAGCTCTCTCCCCCTGATTTTCATTCATCGCCACTGAGAATAATTTCGATTCGTATCTTTTTTGTCGGGCGAATTTTGTTATTAACGGTAATAATGCAACGTGGCTCGGTAGAATAAATATCAAAGGACTCAAACACGTGGATTCTTCAAAAGCCAACGAAATATCGCAATTTGAAACATTTTTTCCGAATTTATTTTCTATGAAATCTCTACAACTGTCCAAAATTCGATCTGGTCGGTTCAATCTCACTTTGAGTAGTTTTTCAAAACTGTCGACACTTTCGGGGGATTTCGAATATGGAAATTTTGGAGTTTCACTAGTTTCCTGCCAAAAGGTATCAATTTCGTGTTGATTGACACTTCCCTCGGATCGTAACATTTTCAAAGAGAGTGTAAAGGAGAAAATTAGTTTATCTTTTTCGAATAGGGAATTTTTCACACTCGCGTGCAATTTTCTGGTTAATTGAAAATTTAGGAAATTTAATCTCTTTTGTAAAATTGTACTACGTTTTGCGGTTTCTATCGATTTTTGGTAAATTTGAAAATACCAAGGGATGGAAAATTGGTAACAATGGTGCAAATTTCCGAGACTTTGGATAAGTGAATAAATCTCTGCGGAATAATTTGCGAATGGTGCATAACCGTCACGGAATAATTGGAGACGTTTTTTTTCCTCGATTGCTATTTGTTCCCTGTTTAATATATCAATTGACATCGTTTTCGACGAATCGAGGATTTTTAATGCCCGTCTGTCCTCGAGAATATTCACACTCGACCTTGACAATATGTTCAAAACTTTCTCCTCTTCTGCATTGAGTACCCGTCGACAGTGCGATAATTCGGATCGTAATTTTTCATAATTATCCTGCAATTGGTAGTTTTCTTTTGCAATCACAATGTCTAGGAGATTTTCCCTGAGTGCCTCCTCCGGATAGGTGAAATCGATAATCGTCACACGATTAAATAAACCCGTTTGAATATTTTTTTGATCCGTTATGGTTAGATAGAAACGAAAGTCCTCCGAGTAGGGGATTTTTTGTCCCATTATGTCCATGAATTTTTCTCCCTCTTGGATGTAAATGATTTGGTAGAAAATTGGATCCAAGAAATTGAATCGAAATTTCCCAACTGGAAAATTTTCTATCAACATTGCTTTACCTAGTGTTATACATTCAAAAATATCATCACGAATTGTTCCTAAATCATCGACTTTTGTTATTTTCAGTTCCTTTTCGAAATTTCGGATCCAGTCTGTGGCTTTGTTTTGGGGATCAATCAAGAGGGGACAAGTGTCTGTGTGATGGACGATGAGGGAATTTTGATGAATGAAGGAATTGGAATGAAAGTGTTTTTCGCTGGCTAAAATTTTACAAAAGTGAAAATTGTCACTCAACGGAATGGAACGATCACGGACGTATTGGGTCCAATTTTCAAGACATGAAACCCGCCGTTGGAGATTAAAGGACGACAGGTAGATGATGAGACCACTGGCTAGGAGAATATCCCCTGCTAGGGAATTAAAAGATTTTTCCAAATTATCAGTGCAACGGATCCAACGACTCTTTTCCCCACCTAGACTCGTGAGGAGACTTTCAGCCTTCTTTAGTCTGTCGGTACAGTCAGCGACTTCTTTCTCAAGTTCCTGTTTTTTAGCCAAAACGCTCTCTAGACTTGTCTTTAAATTCGCCAGCCGTTCATTAAGATCGGCCAAAGTTTCCCGTTTTTCTGTCAAATAAGCTTCGGCATCGTCACATTCTTTTTGAGCTAAGGCTAATTTTTCTTTTTTAGGTGCAACGGCCTTGGCAACCTCGTCATAGGAGACCATTGCTCGGACCCATTTACACAAACCTTCGGCGGCACTCGAAGCTTTGGCGACAATGTGAGGGAGAAAACTCTTGTCCGTCATGTAGATACTCTTGATTACTTGCATCAATGATGGGGCAATATTGTCCTTGTCATAGTCCTTTAAATTCTGGAGGAAATTCATGTCACCAAGGACACGTTTACTCGGACCCCAGAAATCGGAACTTTTCTTACCAGTCACGGGATCGATGATCCTTTCGGATGGTACGTCGAGCATTACGCACACGGCAGCCATTACTAGTTTCACGGTATCCGGAGGATTCTTCATTGCCTTCACCAAAGTAATATCCGTCGGTTTCAGAGTATTAAGTGCTGATATTGCATCCTCGAGGATTGGAATCGCAACCGCAAGGTCCGTTTCACATTCAGTGCGTAATTTACCCGCAATGTCGGCTTTTTCATTAGCGATCTTCTCCTCATCTTTGACAATTATCGTCGCTTTCTCAACCGCAAGATTTTCATTCTCCACTTCTTCCATTGTATTTCTAGTTTGTTGTGCCGATGCCTCAAGTTGTGGCCGCAACGTCATCAGGACCTTTTTCATCTGATCGACTTGATTCGAAGCGATCTTTAATTTCTCCAAACATGACATATATTTACCCTTCGCTATTTTTAATTCCTTCTGTTTAGCGAGAATTATTTTCCTGTAAATTTTCACATGATGGTGAAATATTACCGGTGTGATTGCAATTGCAAGGGAATTTTCAATTTCACCAGCGATCATGGAGTGAAAATACTGGAAACAAATCTGAAGAGAGATTTTTATTTCCTCCCTCATTGGAATATCGGCAAGGAAAAATTCGGATACTTTTTGAAAAGTCTCGTCTGGCCAGGATGAAATACAGTTCATTGTACATGTTTTCACCATTGGGGAATTTTTCCCAAGTTTTGCAAAATTCTTCAACTGTAAACAAATAATAAAATGGAGATTCTTTTTACATTGTTTTGTGAAATAATCCAAAACGTCGGATATTGTCAATTCGAGATTACGATTTCCATTTTGTGCCGCTAGACGAATTTTACTGACAATTTCTCTCTCGTCATTTGGGGAAAATAATTCCGGCAATTGACCAGTCTCTAGGAGATTTATCACATCGTCGTGAAATTCATCGTCAAAAATGTCTGTTACCAAAATTGCAAAATTCTCATCCATTGTGACACAATTTTTCATATTTTCTTTCAAATCCTTTCGCCATTCTTCTAAATTATATTCGGCATTGAAATCCGGTTGGAATAAATTTTGCCTTTGGATGTAACAAGCAAGTCTAATTATTGTCTTCCTTCCGTAACCACTTGAGCAAATCATTAATAAATTCTCCCCTGGTATTGACAGTATCCGACAAATGCGAATTAAATGTTGGAGAAAAAAATTCGTCACTATCATATCGATTTTTATCTTATTCTCGAAATTATAATCGGCAATGAAAGAAGCAATTTTAATCTGCAATTGTTCCATTGAACTAATTTCCTCGTATTTTTTCTCATTTATAAAATTACCGAAATGCAAAAATTCAAAACTATTCAGTGTTAATTCATCATCAATTTTTGATTTTGGCAAATTATCGAAAATTGTTTCGAATGAATCTTTGAAATTTGCCCTCACATTGTCCTTTAATTTCGTGAAGAACCAATTTTTGTCGTTCTGATCAATCATTCGATCGGTGAATACACGAAATGCTTCGTGTACCCAAAGACGAATGAATGTTATTTTTGTCTCGACGGATTCCCGTTGAACGATACTACAAGCGCGAATAATTCTCGAAATGTCCCTTAAATTGAAAATATATTGCATCTTATTGGGAATTGGTTTTAGGGTTTCTTGCACGGAAAAATATAATTCAATCGTCGCGTTGACAATTCCATTCAATATTGGCATCACGTCCAGTGCGAATGAATTTTTTTTCAAATTTAGAAACAATTGATTTGTAAATATTCGAAATATACTTTCTTTCGAGGGTAAATGCATCACGTAAATGGAAAAATGTCGCAAAAAACGACGACATAATTTTTCATTGATTTTATTTATCTCGAGTATAAAAGTTGTGTCATTAATGAAACATTTACCTCCCGTTTCAACATCATACCAGTAACCATAATCAAAAAATTGTCTCAATATTTCCAACAGTGAATTGAATTCTCTTTTAGGGGAAAAATCATCAGAATTGAAATTATCGATAAAATTTATCGAAAAATTCTTCGAGGGGCCATAAATATTACTTTTTCGTTTTATTAATTTAGAGAGAAATAGTTTTTGTCCCCTCTGTCCCGTTATTTTTTCCGTAAAGTGAAAATTATTCACAGACAAATTTTCCTCTTGTTTTTTAGAAATTAAATCACGAATTAGAAACGTCTTTCCCATTGTTTCATCACTACAGAGAATAAATGGCACTTTTTGATTGAAATGCTTTTCTAATATTTGAAAATACTTGATTGAATCGACAGTCGGAATGAAAATATCACCAAAAGTTGGATTTTCGTAATTTTTTTCATTCTTCATAAATTCAGAACAATGTTTCCAATTGCCGGTACCTTTGAAAATGTAAATATAATCTGTCAATAGACCCTCGCTGGGTAGTGACATTTCGTTTTGTTTCAAACATTGAGGACGATTTTCCATTTTCGATGACGAATTCCATAGTGAGAGATAGAAGGAATTGAATAATTTGAGTGAAAGTGTGTCTAGTGTTCCCGCTAGGGACCAAATTGTCGAGGTAATGAAAATTGCCTGTAACCAGGCAACGAGATACTCGGGTTTTCCTTTTTCGAATATAGTTTGCATCTCCATTAAGAGGATCCGAAATAAATTGAAATTTGACATTATCAAGTGTAATTGATTCACTTTAATAATGGTTCGACAGTTTTTTTCAATAAATTCCACACAATTGTCAATCGTCCAGTCGAAAAGTGAATAAATCAGTGATTTGTAATCTGGATTTTCCATTTTTATGTCCAAATTTTCAATCAGGGGTTTTAGATAATTTCTCCAATTTTCAATTTGTTTGCAAATTATTCCAAAACGTGAAATTGTTACCGGAGACACTTCCCTGAGATCTAAACATTCAATGAAAAATTTTGTCCCTTCTTTCATTAATTTTTCCTGTGAATTCAAAATTAGAGTTCCATTATCCAAAATAGAGTGTAAATTTTCAATCCACTTGTTATAAATTTCACCGTCGAAAATTATCCATTTTTTCCCCCCTTTTTCTAAATCGTTGCGAAATATTTTCAGAAAAATTCCATCCTTCCACAAATGGGGTAAATT
This sequence comes from Leptopilina clavipes, assembly GCA_001855655.1. Taxonomy (NCBI): domain Eukaryota; kingdom Metazoa; phylum Arthropoda; class Insecta; order Hymenoptera; family Figitidae; genus Leptopilina; species Leptopilina clavipes. The sequence goes on from JUFY01033654.1 coordinate 18,087, forward strand.
TTCATCATCACCATAAAATTGTTCGTAGGTTATTGCACCCGGATTAATTGTTTCCAGTTGAATTTTTTGATGTTGTAATTTTAGAATTTCTTGCATTACTTTTAATATTGTCGTTTTTCCCGACATTGGTTCGCCTATTATTATTATTCCATTTTGAATGTGAAGCATTTCGAAAAATTCGATTAATTTGAGTTTAAAATTTTCAGGATCATTTTCAGCAAGTTGGTATTTTTTCGAAACTGTTTCAAAGGCTGATAAAAAGTCACGTAAATTTGGAGTCGGAAGGGAAATTTCAAAGAAAAGATCCTTGAGAATTCCTTGAAAGGTGGAAATTTCGGAATTTGTGAATCTCGATATGTTCACGTCAATCAGAGCACGAAGGATCAAAATATTCTCGTTTTCAGTGGGAAATTGCTCCTTTAGGTATATAGCTACTTTTAAGACAAGTTTTATATTTCTTAGATCAAATCGATAATTTAACATTTCGGAACTAAATTGTTGAAAGTTTTTTATTTTTTCAGAGAGGATTTCCCAATTCTGGAAACCTGCCGCTAGTAATTCGACTCGACAAATTTGTTGTACATCCGGCAGTATCATTGCAATTGTACGAAAACGGTATTTTATCGTCTCGGGCAATTTTCTTCTGGAATTTTCCGAATTGAGGACAATTGCGATAAAACCCGTTTTATTTACTCTCGAAATGGAAACAATTTTTTCGGAAATTACGGACAATATTCCTTGATTGATTTGATCGAAATTTTTGATACAAATCCAAGCACCGCATTTGACAAGTCCTTGGAGAATTCTGTCGATAAATTCTTGACTTAATTTATCATTTCCATTGTAGACGTGAAAGGGAAGGGCGAAAGATTTCGCTAAACTTCTTAGAGTTTCGGTTTTTCCTGTAGCCGATGGTCCAGTGAGATTGGCGAAATATTGATAATGATAGGCCTCGATTATCGCCTGGTAGCATCTCTCTGTCAAAGGAGTGTTAACAATCGACAAATTGTTATTATACTCAAAGGCATAATTAATCGAAACGTTCATTAAATTAACACGAACTGTTCCATCAAAATAGTAACGTAAATGCGATCTCCAGTAGAAATCACTTTTCAATCGGACGTTTTTTTCAACTAAATTATCAATAATATCGTTTTGGTGAATTTGAACACTTACCAATGATGATATTTTGCTTCTCATCAATCTCGACTGCGGAGATTTTAACCAATCTAAAGTTTTTTCTATCATTTTCTCCGCATTTATTCTCCAATTTTTCCATTCAAATTTTTCCAAACAATTCTCAATTTTTCTTGTCCAGTCAATTTGCCAACAACAATTGATAATCATACCTGGATTTTGGAAAATATTTTCCAATGAAAAATCGAAATTTTCTTGAAGTGTCACTAATTTTTTTTTCAAAACTTGATGAATTTTGGTCTCCAATTCATGTAACCAAGAATTTTCACATTTTCCCACTAATACAGAATCGAGAAGAATTTTTTCATTGAAGTCACCAATTATTGATTTAATCCTCAGGGAATTTGTTATGGGAATTGTTTTCACGCCAGGAAAACATTTTTTTAGATGAAGGGACAATTTTTGGGGATTTGTTTTATAGAAGAGGATTTTTAATATCTCATCATCGGATATGAAGAAAAATCGCGCAAAATTGAATCTTTGTTGGTCGAGAAATTTTTTTATTCCCTCTTGTATGATTTTTAGTTTGGAATTATTTTTCTCGAGGTTGTTTATAATTTCCTGATTTCCAAAATTGAAGGTTGATTTTAAATTAATTTTCTCGCGTATTTGAAGGAGGGATTCTTTTATCGATGTGAAGAGAATTAATTCCTGGGGTAATTGTTCAATTGCTTGGATATTTGAAAATAATGGTTGATATTTGTTTGTGAGTGTTTGTAAATTTTGCCATTGTTGGATAAAATTTTTCAAACGGATTAAAATACTATTTAGCTCGAGTACACGATTTTCGGCCGGTTTTACGAAATACGAACCACGAATATTGTGTATTTTGGAAAAATGCTCGTCGAGAAGTAATTCAATAGTTTCCGATTCAATGAAATGGAAAATTTCATTTGTCTCGACAATTGCGAAATTTATCGATTCCCATTTTTCGAACATTGCTTCGACTTGATTTTGAAGTGACAATTCCTTATTTGCACCTGTGCTTATTACCTGAAAATGTATTTCCTCTTCAAATATTCTAATTTTAAAAATCAAAATTCTTGATAAATACAAAAAAAAAAATAATTACCTGAAAAATCTCTATGTGTTTCATTAAATCAAGTTTTATTATTTTTTGCAGTGTTGTTCCGGCATTTGGTAGAAGATTGACGCCAGCAACGGAGGAGATTTCATTCCAGTGACGTTTTCGAAGGGCAGAATTACAAAAGCAAATGGCAAGTGGAACAAAATTGAGAAAATTTTCAATATCCTTGAGAACTTGCCAACATAATTTCAAAGGCGCTGGCTGTTGCATTGCATCTGGATCATCGACAATTCCGGAAAATTTAAAAGCCTTATTGACAGTGACATCCATTTTAATTTTTGTCTTAAACATTTTATTGCTCTCGATAATTTCCCGATGGAAGAATTTTGTTTTTTGCTCAATAATTTCGGCGTTGAGATATTCAAATGGACCATTCAGCCACACTTCGTGATCACGTTGCCATTCACAAATTAAGGAAATTAATATCGAAAATGGTCCAATAATTTCACGTAATTCAACATCTTTGGGAAAATTCGTTTCGGGAAATTTAAATAATCTCTCTTCAAAATTAATCTGATTTATTTTCACTTCAATTTGTTGCATTTTTCCCAAGAGGGATTTTAAATATTCACGATAATTTTGAACACGTTTTGCGTCGTCCATATCGTCGAGAATGACAAACTCGGGTATTAGTTGATCAATTTCGTTATTTAAAATTGTTATCTCCTGTTGGAGTTCGTCTTCGGATTCACTTTTCATTGCCTCGGATAGTGTGTTACTTTGAATGAATATTGGCTTTATTGATTCGAGCCAATTGATATTTTGTTTGTTTAGATTAATATGATGTTCAGTGAGAAGTGTTATTTCGAGGAGGGAACAAAGTTGTTGAATTGAACGATAAACCCGTTGTTCTAAATTTAAGACCAATTTTTTCGCACCATTTGACATGTATTCGCTCAGTTCAAACAGTGAATTCGCATCTTTCGGAATATTTAACGCTCGAGTTTTTAAATTTTCAAATTCGGAGCATATATTCCCAGCCTCTTGTAAATGAAGTCCAGTGAGAAATTCCAAGAGGATATTTATCAATTCCTGCGTTTTGCTTTTTAGAATATTCCTAGCTGGCAATTGATTCAAAATTCCCGTTTTGTAGTAGAATTTCGAAACCATTCCATTTACTTCATTTTGATACGTCAAATAAACTTTGACCTGAAAAATTAATTCGTTAATGAAAAATTAATTCGTTAATTTCCCTTATTAAGATAATTTATGCACTGAAAATTATATAATTTTTGTAGTAAGGAATTATTTTATTTACCTGAGAACAATATTCCTCGAATTCTCGATCCTCGGCAATTAATTGTAAAACATTTTCTCTCGTCCGTGGTTGACATATCAATTGAAATTGAATATTCACTCGAAAATGATATTCTTCCAAAATATGAAAAATACTTTTCAAAACTTGATCCAAATTAATGTGCGATTCACTCATGAACCATTTGGGTAATTTTACGTTAATAAATTCTTGTTTTGTTTTTATTTGAAAATAATATTCAAATGGAACAAGATCTGTTGTTATTATTGAGACATTATTAATTATTTCATGAAATGTTTGACAAATTTCGGAAATATTTGGCATTAGCGATAAATTATTCATCTCGAATATTAAATCCAAATGCAATAATAGAGAATCTTTTAAGGAATTTATCAAATGAATTATTGTATTCATTTTAATATTGATAATTTGTTGGGCAAATAGAACACTTGCACAGTGAATTATACGTTTTAGATGATTGGAATCGGGATTTTTTTTCTTCAACAATTTTGGCAATGATTTTACAATTAAATTATAATAGTGACTGAGAATTTTCAACGATGCTTTCTTTATGTCGTTATTTATTTTTATTCTGAATTCCGTTAATTGTAAATGTCCCATTGATTTGTAGTTGGTAAGATTCAAAAATAATTGGGGAAGATTGAAAAATGCGGTTTTTATTATAAATCTCACGAGTGAATGGGAGAGGAAATATTTCTTCATTAGTGATGAACGATTTTTTTCAAATGATAGACACACCATTTTTTTTGTATTTAATTTCACTTTCTCGTTTTCATTCACTTCGATCCCCAAAATTGTATGTAGGGAAAATATTTGCATTTCTTGAAAATAAATCTGTCGAATTTCACACATTAATTCGAAGAAAATATTATCGTACTTCTTTTTAATTAGTTTTTCGACTGATTTTTTTATATTTTTCTCCCATTCGAGTGAAAGTCCTTCAATTGTGATGTCCTTTAACCAGGAATTGAGTTTCTGCAAAAATACATTTCTCACTGTTTCGTTATTGATGGTTAAATTTGATTGTCCTGATTTTGGAAATTTACTTTTGTAATACGATATAAGTATTTTTGCTAAATTCAAAATTTTCTGTTGTTTTATTTCTTCAAGAAGAAAATCGAAATCTTTTTGTTTTACATGATTTTTTGTTGCAATTTTATTTATTTTCTGCTCCATTGTTAAAATGAAGGACGCACTAATTTCGATTCTGTTTTGTCGATATCCAAGGAAACAATAATTAAATGATTTCAATTCGAAATGTTTTCTTGGTTTTAATTAAAAATTTCTTAATAGTTTCTAAATTTTAATTTTAAGGAATTTTCTTTAAATATTAAATTTGTTTTTTCTGTTTCAGGTTTTTTGATTTTTCCTGAGTCGTTTGAATTAAAAAAAAGGGAAAAATGAGTAATATTTATATTCAAGAACCACCCACTACGGGAAAAGTAAGTACTTGAAATTGTACAATTTTTTAAAAACCTTATTAGAAAAATTATGAAAATAAATAAAATAAATTTAATTTCGTGTTTAATGTGTAAAAAATAAAATTTATTTTTCAGGTAATGTTGAAGACATCAATTGGTGATATTGATATTGAATTGTGGACGAAAGAAGCACCAAAAGCTTGCAAGAATTTTATTAAATTGTGCTACGATAATTATTATAATAATACAATTTTCCATCGAATTGTAAAAGGTTTTATTGTCCAAGGCGGTGATCCATTGGGAACTGGAGAAGGAGGTGAAAGTATTTACGGACGTCCTTTTAAAGTAATTAATTAATTAAATTACTTGAAAGTAGAAAAATTAAAATATTTAATCTTAAATTTATTTAATTTTTTATTATATTTCTTGTTTTTTTCCTTCCTTACAGGATGAATTTCACTCGAGATTACGATTTGTTCGTCGTGGTTTGGTTGCAATGGCGAATGCAGGAAAGGACGATAATGGATCACAATTTTTTTTCACACTTTCCGCCACACCTGAATTGCAAAATAAACATACGATTTTTGGAAAAGTCACAGGCGAGACTTTATACAATGTCTTGAAATTCGAGGAATGTCTTATTGACAAAGTACGTTTCTCATTTGAATATTAATTACATTTCTAATTTTTATTTTCAAAAAAATATTTAAAAATCAGTCACTTAATTTAATTTTAATAATCAGTATAATTATATTCCAATATAATATGATTTTAATAATAAAATTAAATTTTTTCAAAGGATGACAGACCAGTTTATCCTCCGAAAATTTTGAAAACACAAGTTTTGACTAATCCATTTGAAGATATTGTACCCAGTGAAATTACAAAAGAAATTGACGTGGAGAAAGAAAAGGAGAAAAAGAAGAAGAAGAAGAAAGGAGTGAAGTAAATAAGAAAATTAACTATTTGGAAAATTTTTGTATTTTTCATTTTTGTTTTAATTTCTCTTTTTTTGTCCTAATTTTTTGATTTTATTTTTAATATTTATTATTGTATTTAAATGAATTATTGGTTATTTACTAAATTGATTATTTAATTTCAGAGACTTTAAGCTTCTTTCATTTGGCGAGGAAGCTGAGGAGGACGAAGAGGAATTTAAGGAATTAAATAAAAAATTCAGTGGCAAAGGTAAATCGGCCCATGATGTATTAGATGATCCAAAATTGAGTTCAGAGCCTGCTTTAGAACAAGCAAGTTCATCGAATAAAAAAAGAAAAAATAGTGAAAGCAACGATGAAAGTAGTAATGAAGAAACACCTGAAGATCTTCAAAAACGACGGTGATTTTTCAATAATTATATTCATGCTTTAAAATCAAAAGAATTACGTTCTCTAAACTTTTTTTTTCTTTTTTCATTCCAGAGAAGTGAGTGAGAGAGTGATGGAAAAATTGAAAAGTGGAAAAAAATCGGGCAATTCGAAAAAATTAAAACCTGCCGATGAAGAAGAAGAAGAAGAAGAAAAAGAAGAGGACGAAGAAAAATATTATTTGGGAAAAGATCACGCAGATGAAAGAAAACGAATCGCGTATGTAAAATTTTCAATTTTCAATATTTAATTTAAATATTTAAAAAGTACCATTTTATTTTACATAAAATATATTTATGAAATATTCAATTGATTAAATAATTATTGAATACTATTTTTTTAACTATTTGTATTACAATTGAAATTATAAAGAACTTATTTTTTCAGTGAATCGATAAAAAAGGAAATTCGTGACCTCAAACGGGGAATTCAGAAGACAAAGAAGAAGGAGGAGGAAGATGCAAAGAAAGAGGAAGAGGCTGCCGAGAAGGAAAAGCAAATAAAAACTGAAAAACAGGAACGCGAAGAAATAAAAAGGAAATTAAAGGAGCAACAAAAGAAAAATAAAGCAGAAAGAAGTAATAATTGTCTTCGAAATTTTCTGAACAGAAATAAAAACAATTTAATTTTTCCATTTTCGTTTTCTAATTTTATTTTTGAATTCAATTTGATTAATTTACAATTATATTTAATTTTTGAATTTAATTTTTCTTTTCCAGGTGATGACTTTATAATGCAAAAATTGAACAAATTCCGAAACAAAATACACGCGATGAAAGAACAATGTAATACGGACTCGGAGAAATTGGATACAAAGCCAACTGACGATAATAACGACGAAGTGATTGATGAAACTATTTTAGCGCATTCGCTTCATTGCGAAGATAAAACGCCCACATTAGCAAGAGATGCTAATTTAAAAGACGACGATTGGTTCGAAATTTACGATCCAAGGAATCCACTTAATAAACGAAGACGAGGCGAGACCACGAGGAAAGGCGAGAATAGCGATCGGGGTAAAAATCGACCACCACGAACTTAAAGGTAAAGTAATTTAATTATTAATATACATAATCTAAGAAATATTATTATTAATAATATTAATCAACTATTAATATTAAATATAATAAGTGATTAAAATTTAATAATTTTTTAATCAACAAATTATTATGAATTATTATTGATCCTAATATTATTAATAATAATAATTTTCCTCTTTTGCAAGAAGGGAAAAATTTTCTTCATTCCTAAAAAACGAAAAGGGTGAAAAATTATTTTTTTATCAAAAATATAAAATAATTATTCAGTTTTAAAATGAAAGTAAAATTAAATTATATTTACATTTCAATTTTGCTTATACATTATACATTAGTACAAAATCGTTACCGCCGGGCGAAATTTTTACTCATATCGTGACTCGATCGTTGAATGGTATTTTTTCTTGATTTCACTCGTGACTCCAATGTTCCCAGTTCCACAGCAGCGGCCAATTGTTTTCTAAAAAAAAAAATGAATTTTAATTTTTAAATTCCCCAATTTTTACATTTTACTATTTTTTATTTTGGAAAATTGAGAATAATCACCTGACAAAATCTTTGCTATATGATTTCTTATTTTCCTCTTCATTTTTCAATTCATCCATTTGTCGGCGTATTTTCTCCTCGCGATCTTTTTCACGCCATGTGGCATTTTCCATCATTTCGAGGCGACGCTTTTCTTTTTCCTCTTCGGTGAGTTTTTGTCGTTTTGGTGGAATCCATCGTTTCTCATTTTTGTCCTCATTTTTTTTTCCAAACGTCTTTGTTCTCTGCGGTGAATAACTTCGTGGATTTATCGTCATTTTTGTCCCATCAGCTTTCTGAAATAGAAAAGAATAATTATCAGCAAGATATAGAAAAAAAGAAGAATAAATTAGCGAGAGTAGAGAATTATAATAACCATTAATCCAAAATTTGATCTCTCATGATGAATTTTTTTGTTGTATCTTTTATCATAATCACTTTCGGAGTCGTTCCGTTTTTCTATTTTGTGCTTTTTATTTTGTTTTCTTTGATCTTGTTCCGAATCGCTCGAGTTCTTTTTTCTTGATTTCAATTCAACGGATTCGCTCGAATTTTTTCGTTTTTTGTGTTTTTTGGAGGAATTTCTAACTGTATCTGAATCGGTACTTTCGTCTCTTTGTTTCTTACTTTTCTTTTCCTTTCTTTTGGATTTTTCCTTTTCTGAATCGCTACTATTTTCCCTTCTTTTTGCTTTCTTGTGTTTTCTAGTTTTAATTTCTGAATCGCTACTCTGGTCTCTTTGTTTTTTCATTTTTCTTCGCGATTTTCTTCCTGTGTCACTATCCGAACTGTCAGAATCCGAATCTTTTGGCTTTTTCATTTTTCTTTCGGACTTTTTTCTCTCCTTTCTATTTGATCTTTCCGAACTGTCAGAATCGGAATCTTTCCGTTTTTTCATTTTTCTTTCTAATTTTTTTCTCAGTTTTCTGTTGTTTGATCTTTCCGAACTGTCAGAATCAGAGTCTTTTCGTTTTTTAACTTTTCTTACGAATTTTCTATCCTTTCTGCTTGATTTTCTGTCTGATTCGCTGTCGGAACTTTCGGTTTCTGAATTTTTGCGCTTTTTAAATTTCTTCTTCTTCTTTGATCGTTTATCTGATTCGCTCTCTGAATCAGAATCAGAATCAGAATCTGAATCAGAATCAGAATCGGAATCAGAATCACTTGATGATGATTTTCGTCTTTGTTTTCTCTCGTATTTTTTCCTCTTTTTCACAGACTTCATTAAATCTTCTTCGGATATTTTATTCTTGAGCTTCTTGTATTTTTCGGCTAGTAAATTATCCAATTCTTTGTCACTGTCCGATTCGGAATCGCTTCTTTGTTTTTTGGTCTTTTTCAATTTTTTCTCCTTCTTTTTTTTTGTTTCCGCTTCTAACTGAAATAGTGAAAACAATACCTTTATTATCTCTCTGTATTTTAGATAAATTGAAAAATATTTATTTTTAACTCACCATTTGTTTAATTTGTTTCATTTTAACAGGATTTTTCAATAATTGCGAACGAGTTTCCATTTCTTTTTTCTTAATTAAAAATAAAGGATCTTCTTGTTGTTTTCTCGCAAGGTCCACTTGTTCGGTTCCCGAAAAATATCTTAAAGAAGGAGGTATACACTCTAGAATTAGAAAAAAAAATTATAATTATAATTTTTTTATAATTTAAAATATAAAAAAATCTTTATTATAATAAAATTTTTTTTAAAATTGTTGGTGAAGTAAAAAGATAAGTATTTTTTGTACCATGTTCTACGTGATTTTTTGGAGCTCTATTTAAAGCTGCATCTTTCTCGGCTTGTACAATTTTCTCGAAATTTTGATCAATTTGTTTTCCCAATAAATATTCCTCGCGATCAACCGTTTGATTTGGCTTCTTGTACATCCAATCTAATTTTTTGTCATCTTTCTTTTCAATTGTTCCATGATCCATGGCAAATTTTGTCAATTCCTCACGATCTTTTTCCATTTCAATTTCTCGTTTTAATTCAGCAATTCTCTTTTTCTCCTGATTACTCATTTGCTCTGCTTTCCATACTTTTTCCATATTTTTCATGGTCGATGGATGCCACGATTTTTTCAAATTCTAAAATATATGTATTTTGTATAAAATTATGTATAAAATAAATAATAAATTAGAAAGAATTAGATCAAAACAAATGAGGAAAATAATAATAGATAAATAAATAAACAAAAAAGTGATAATGTAAACATTGTTAGTGTAAAATGTGTTCTTTTTTAATTTTATCAGGCATTTATATTTTTAAAACGAAATTTAATTTTTAATTTATTTTTTAAATATATATTAATATATTATATTAATATTTATAATACGCATTCGTTTATAATATTAAAAAATTAAAAATTATTAATTTTTAGGTTAGAAAAACTTACCAAATCTCCTCCCCCCATTGTAATAGTTTATATAATTCAGGTAATTTTTCAATTTAACGAAGGCAATTTTTGCCTTCAATTTCCAATCACTTTGGAAAAGTGATGTTTATTTTAATTGTTTTAATTAAATAAATGTCATTGCTTTTTTGACATTTTTTTCAAAGCGTCGAAGCTGTCAAACCAAGTACTAATGCTTTTGCGCATGCGTGGAAAATTGACATCAGCGCCATCTTTGACAATGAATGTGTGATCACGTGGTTATCATGAAATTTGTTTGTAAAAGTTTATTTTCCCTATTTTTCTGTTAATTAATCAATTTATAGGTAAGTGGAGTAATTTTTAATATTATTGAAAATATTTAATATTATTTAGCTGATATTTTGTGAAATATTCTAGTTTTCTAGGTATAATTTTTCAAATAACCGATAATATAACCTCAAAACATTTTTTAATTTCATGTAATTTATTCTATTTTTTGTATTATTTTTGCATTAATCGGTCAATATTTTAATAAAGTATTAATTATTAACAATTTTATTATTATTTATATCCTTTTATTTTTATATATCACTTTATTATTGTTATTTTTATCACTTTTCACTTCATTGTAATTCAAACTTATTGTCTTCTTTTCTTTTTAGGCTTTTGTTTTTTGAAAAATGGATGAATTCATTGTGACTCGCGGAGTAAAAAATCCGAATGAAACATTAAAAAATTTTACTATCGTAAATTACGAAGCGCCAAAGAAGAAACAAAAATCGGAAGTAAAATCCTCAATTAATATTATTTCCGAAAATTCCAATGAGGAAAAAAATGATTTGGATCCAAAACGAAAACAAGAACTTGAAATGAAGAGGGCAAGATTTGAGGTGATGAAATTTGGAATGTCCGGCCTAAAGAAGACAAAAGCAAAAGAGGCAAAAATTGCCTTGGCAATTAGTTTAGGAGCAAGACCACCGAAAAATCGAAAGAAAAATTATAAAGAAATATTGAAGGAGAAGAAAATCGAGAAAATAAAGGAATCAAAACGAAAGACAACATATTCCGGCGTGAATGACAGTTTGAAGAAACGAAAGACACGCAGAAAAGTGAAAAAGGATTCTGGAATATTGGGAATTTATGGTACAATTCAAAAGGAGTGATTTGAAGTAAGCTTTATTGGAAAAACATTACTGTAAATATACGAAAATAGTTATAATTATAATTAAAAATAATTAATATTAATTCTTATAATAATTAATATTAATATTCCTATTAATTATAATAGGAATTGGTAATAATGAATAAACAGTTGATTAATAATAATTAATTGGATTAAAAATTTTTATTTATTCATTTTCTTATCAATATTCTGTTGCTGTTGCTATAACGCCAATTAACTATTGCTAACAAGTAACATTTTTCTGTATAATTGTACACTATATAGGAAGAACAACAAGTAATAAAATAATATATTTTTTTTCTTATTTTTTTATGATATCGATTTGATCCATTTCAAAGTGAAACAATAACATCTTTCTCTCTCTCTCTCTCTACTCATCTTTTGTCAAAAAACATTTTGTATTAAAATAAGCATCGTTTGCGCTATATTCGATGCCTCAATGGAATGATTTGGCATCTTATAAAACTTTGTGAGCTCTTCTTTTTTGATACATCAGTCAAAAGCGGCTGCCGTTGGCGCCACTTCGAGCAACATTTGCAGAAAAGCGTTTACTCCTTCTGCAAAAAAAATTCAATTTATTTCTCCATTTAATTTTACTAGAATAGTCATTAATTTTTTTTATAATAAAAAAAAATTGGCTTTTAGTGTAATTTTCAAAAATGAGATTGAAATATTATTTTTACCCATGAATTTGGGAACGTATCCGTATTTTACGAAAGGGAGGTAGAAGAATATTCCTGCGCCAATAAAGCCAGCAGCGTACAGGTACTCGATTTGTGGCTTGTCAATAATTGGAGCGACAATCAGGTACGCTGAAATGCCAAGTACGAGAATGGGAATAATTAATGGGCATTTATATGGTCGAGGATGATTTGGTCTCGTTTTTCTCATGACGAGTAAAGCGAGCATTGCACCACCGTAAAAAATCCACGCCGTGAAGGAGAAAAAGTCAATCAATGAATCGATATTGCCAGAAATCACCATTGTACCTGAAAAGTAATAAATTCGTCATCATTTTATTTATTCTATACAATAAATAACATTCATTTTTTATGTTTTACAAGAATTTTAAATGTTTTTTCTGTTTACAGGTGTGTAAAATTGTTACAAAAAAAATAATTAATTAGAAAAGTGTTTGTTTAAAGAAAAATTTCTTTTTAATTCAAAATTAATTAAATAAAATATGTTTGATTTTAGGTTTACCTGCAACAATGGAATGAAAAATGAGACCTGGCGCAGGTGTGAAACGTCGCACGTGAACATAACTGAGACAATCGAGTAAATGCCCTTTTCGTGAAGCTGCAAAACAAAGTCGTCCGGCAGCAAATAATGTTCCATTTGCTGATCCAAAAGTGCTCACTGCGACTGAGAGTGGCATTAACCATGCCATAACGCCAAGAATACGATTACCGAACGTCTAAAGGAAAAATTAATCTCATCAATCACAATAGAAAGAAGATATTCAATTTCATTTTGAATGTAAGTGATATTGATATTTCAATTTTACTATCATAAATATAGAATCATAAAAAATTGCTAAATTCTGCGAAGGAAAAACTGAAATTCAACTTTTTAGAATTTAAGAAAAAATTTTTACTTTCCTAATAGTTTTTTTCCCTTACAAAAAATAAATATTTTTCTTTCTTCTATGGAAAAAAATATAAAAAATATTTGACAACGTGAAATTCAATTCATAAGGGGTAACAAATTTAATAAAAAAAATGACATTTATTGAAAATTGAACAATTAGGAAAAAAAAATGTTTAGTTACATTTTCTGACGTCAACTTCTAAGAGAAATTGAAAATAAAAATGAAAATAATTCTAAAATATTCAGAATTTTGTCTTTCTTCAATTTTTTTTCATTTCTTTCCTTTCTGCTTTTATTCAACGAATTATGGAAATTTTTTTGATGAACCGTAAAAAGAACGATAAGAAAAAATGCATTTCAATTTTTTTTTTTTTTGCGAACTTTGCTTTGCAAATATGGAAAATTATTTTTCTTATCGATTTACTAAAATTTTTCTTGAAAAAAAAAAAATAAGAATAGTAATTGCGAACGTTATATAATATTATTTATGCAAAGGAAGCGAAATAGGCAAATTATACATTCTTTGACCGTGAAAAAAATTATCTAAAATCTTGAAAAAGTTATTTGTCTTTTTCCCCTAAATAGTGAATATCTATATTCAAATTGAGATGACAAACTTTTGCCGAAAAAAAAATTTTTAGTTGCCAAAAGCTTTTGTATTTCTAAATTTCGAATGGAAAAATAAAATAAAATATTTTATTTGACAAAAGCTTTTGTATTTCTAAATTTCGAATGGAAAAATAGAGAGAAAAAATACTGTTGAAAATCAGTTGTTTTTGACACTATGTCGCATATTCTTTTTTTTTTTTGCTTGGAATTTATTAAATAATGTTTGTAAGAAATTTTTATTGGATTTATTAATTATTAATTTTTGTAAGAAAATTACCACAGCCACTGCTTCGCTGTCGACCATCTCAGAGGGCGACATAACAGCAAGATAGGAGATGTTAATCAGAGCATAGCACAGGGTCACTAGTGGAATTCCAATCATTATCGATCTAGGCAAATTCTTGGATGGATTCTTAATTTCCTCAGTGACATAATTCAAATTGTTCCATCCATCATATGCCCATAATCCGGTATAAAAGGCAGTCGCCAATTTACCAATATTAATTCCACCACTGGCGTCGCCTCCTAAATCCTCCCTCGATTCAAAGGGATCACGTAAATGCTGCGTATTGCCCTGAATCAATTTATACGAACCGCCAACGATCACAACTAAAATTGCAATCAATTTCGCCGCTGTGAATGCATTTTGCACGCCCGTTGCCAAATTCACACTGTAACAATTCACCAATAGAATGAGAATAATTGCCAACAATGCAACGAGTTTCACCACTTCCTGTGGTGGATCGCATTCAGCGACAAACGCCTCAACTGCATATTGAGCAAAGGACAAGCAAATAATTGCCATTTGCGATGGTTTTAAAACAAGTGTCGATACCCATGAGAAGAGAAAAGCAGGCGGTGCACCGAATGCATCCATAAAATATGCATATTCAGCGCCGCTACTTGTATTCATTGTACCCAATTCTGCATAGGCGAGTGCACCACAGAGACTGAGAATTCCACAGGCTGTCCACACGAGGAAACTAACTCCAATACTTCCAGTACGTTGGAGAAGTCCTGATGGCGAAACAAATATTCCTGATCCGATCATTGTGCCAACAATTAGAGCCACCCCACTGACGAGTCCCACCCGTCTCTTGAGGTGAACAGGGTGGTTCTCCTCTGGGTCCGTCCCCTCCAACCCTCCGCACCCTCCACACCCGTCTTCGTCATCCCCCATACCTCCAGTGATGCCCTTTTCTTTATGCAACGGCGACCCACTTTCCCAGCCATTACTCCCCAATGATTCTCCTGGTCCTCGTGAATTCCACGTTGTTCCATTTCCAGATTGTTGTTGCTGTTGTTGCAATTGTTGTTGTTGCTGTTGCTGCAATTGTTGCTGTTGAATTTGTTGAGAATTCTGTTGCGACTGAGACTGGCCAGTTCCGTTGATCGGTTGTTGACCATATCCCGAATTTGCTTTAAACAAAAAAATTAGGTTTCATGGTCAATTTTGATCGAATTTTTCATAACAAATTTTTTTTTTCTTGAAAAATGGAATTTATGAACAATTATTAAAATTTTTATTCTCAAAGTTGTAGGTAATTTATATTGAAAGGAATTTTTATTTTTAAAAATTACTAATTAGGCTCGAATTTTCTATGATATTCTATAATTCACTGAAATATTGAATTTCAATTAATAAGAATTTCTTTTATTTTCGTAAAAATTTTATTTTACTGAATTCGATTCATTTAAATCGAAATTCTATCAAATGAAAAATTTTGGAAATAAAATGTCAATTAAAAATCCAATTAAAGAGAAATTCTGTGAAAGAAAAATTATTAAAAAATTTGCCACTGTGAAAATTTAGTTCAATATAAATTCTCTACTTTTGAAAAGTTCCGTTGAATGGAAATTCAATCTCATAAATATTAAAACACGGAAAATTGCGGAAAAATCTTAGAAATGAAAATTCAATTAAATGGAAATTCGATTAAATAGAAATTCTGTTGGATAAAAAATTTAAATAAATTAATTTTAAATAAAGAATAAATAAAATTTGGTCGAAATATAAATTCTATACTTTGGAAAAGTTCCGTTGAATGGAAATTCGATCTCATAAATATTGAAACACTGAAAATTCAAAGTAATTATAAATTCATGTCAATAATTATAAGCATAATAATTAATCATTCAGATTCTTATGATAAAGGCGACAAATCTTATGATAGAAACCGGAAAAATTTTAGAATATTGATATATAAAAACTTTAAGAACTTGATTGAGACTTTAAAATATATTTCCTTTACACCTGCTGTCTTTCTTTGATTTAATTTTTCATATTATATTGTAGAACAATTTTCCTACGTAAGTAATTGTCTATAGTCTTTAGTCGAATATTTTTGGATTATGATTACCTTCATTATAATACGTAAATTGACTTCTTTAAATTCCTTATGATGTTTTGCAGTCAAACATCAAGAGATCAATAAAGAAAAAGTTTCTAGTCTAAAAGAAAACAATAATGTACTTTTGACTGAATTTTCCGTAATTTAATTTTAGAAAACAAATAAAAATAAATAATGAAAAAAAATTCTAAATAATAAATAAAAAGAAAAAAACACAGTATTTTATTTATAAATAAAATGCGAGCAAATAGAAAAAATGGGAAAATTTTATATTTGTTATCAAATTTATTTATTAGAAAAAAAGAGAAAGAAAAAAATTTTTTAATAGTTTTAAAAACTTTTTGCTGTTTTTTTTAATATTGAAATTTTTTTATTAAATATTAAATATTGATTTAATTGATAATGGAATTCAATAAAGTGGAAAACTTGGTTTATTCGAAAGATACGCGTTTGAAAATTTTGACCTTGTCGAATGAGAAAAAGTTTTTACGTGTTCAATCATGTGTCTTACAATCAACAAAATCGCATATAATTTAGATAGACAAGTGTTTTTTTTTTTATAATATAGATATTGATAATAAAATGGATTATTATAGTTCATTGCTTAAAGTGTTACCGAAATAGACTAAATGGCTTTGAGCCAAAAAATTTCCTCGTGATCGAGACAAACATTTTAAGATATACAAGTAGACGTCCTTTTCTCTCTTTCTCCCTCTCACTTTTTATCTCCTCTTTGTTGATTTTTATTTTATTCGAAAAGCCCCTTCAAGAAAAAAGTCAAAATCTCGAATTATTCCCTTTTTTTCCCCTCCAAGGTGACCTCTGGATATTGATCTCGTGCTCACCCATTCTATGCGTTCACCACTTCTCTACATTTCTATATATCCTAATATTTAACTCTCTAT
>JUFY01033654.1:36258-64154 GCA_001855655.1 Leptopilina clavipes
ATCAAAAAAAAAAAAAAAAAATGTCGAAAATTAGAATTTTGCGAATTATCAGTAAAAAAATAAAAATTCGAAATTTTTTGCTTCTAAAGTAATTAATTAAATTAATAAAACAATGTGTGGATAATAATTTATCATTTGGCATTTAATAACTGAAAATCGTAAAAAGAAATTATTTTTCTCGTTTTCGTTATTTAAAATAATGTTTTATTTCATTTCAAGGCCAGTTGTTTTAATGCGAACGTATTAATTTTTATTGCTTTCAAGATTGAAAGACTTTGCATTGTTAAATTTTTTTCATTTTATTTTTAATGTCTAAAAATTTAATTTGAAATTTGAAATTAAAAATTAAATATTCAATTTCAAGATAATTAAATTAAAGTTGCAAATTTCGTTGATTATTTCGTTAAATTTTTGAACGATTGCTTGACAAATTCCTCTCTCTCTCTCTCGTATAATGATTCACATATTAACTCTTGTATTTGTAGACAAATTTATTAGTCTCCGGTAAATTATACATACTTTGTTTCAAAGAGAAAGTGAAAAAAAGGTTTGCCAGAAGTTTCATAAAGTTTATAAATTATTGGCAAAGTGCTCGAAAATGGTTCAGGTTCGACTAAAACAACGATAAATGAAAATGATGACAAAAATAGAAATTAACGTGGGACCGTGAATATTATATGTTAACTGGCGAACGAGAGCCAACGAGCCTTAAGAGCAATGTAAATATTAATTGGCTTCTATTGCTTCAGTGTCAGCTAAATGAACACGTCAAATCGACGGATAATTATTTTTAACACATCAATTTAGTTCTCAAAATCCATTATTTCAGAATTTTTTTTCTCAACTTCACGGGGAAATTTATTTTTCAAAAAAATTAAATATTCCCTAAATATACCTATTTAAAAAAATTTTTTTTCTTTAATAAAAATTAAGTTGGAAAAAAATTGAAAATTAAGAAGCTGAAAAAATTAACGTCCATTATTAATCAGAGAAAAAAAAGGAAAAAGTAAAATGATTTGAAACAGTTAAAGAAATAAAGACGAATTTAAATCGAGACAAATATTTTGCTCTTAATTGGTTAGAATTCGATTGTGTTTGATTTCAATTGACAAAGCGAGGAAAGCAAAAAGAAAATTTTCGAGTGGGTTACTGACCGCAATATTGGCATTAAATTCCATATCCTATGAAACAAAATTTCTTTCACGTACTAAAAAAATTTCTAATAATTAGTTTTTGCTACAATATTTTAGTATTTATTTCTTCTTTTAGCTATTTTTGTATTTTTATTATTTTTTTCAATTATTTGTTTTATTTATTCAATTATTCACTAATAATATAATAATAATAATAATTATTATTATTATTATTATAATAACATAATAATAACAAACATTTTTGGATT
Source organism: Leptopilina clavipes (assembly GCA_001855655.1). Classification (NCBI taxonomy): domain Eukaryota; kingdom Metazoa; phylum Arthropoda; class Insecta; order Hymenoptera; family Figitidae; genus Leptopilina; species Leptopilina clavipes. The sequence continues at coordinate 37,661 of JUFY01033654.1, forward strand.
AATAATTTACTTGTTACTTCTATCTCCATAAGTGTGTCAAAGTAAATTTGTATTTTTGTTAAAATAAATCATTCACAAGGGAATAATATATTGTGGATGAATTTGAATTTCAAAAGGATTTATAAATGAAAATTGAGATAAAGTTGGTATTTAGTAAAATACTCAAGGGATTTACTCATATTTGTCAATTTAAATTTCATAAAAAAACACTTCTGAACTTTAATTGAAATATTAAATTTAATAATTGGATATACTTTAATTATTACGATACCTATAAGACACATTATAAATAATTTTATCTAACATTATAATGAAGATTACGACTCGGTGAAAGTAAAAATTTACTATGTACTTGTCAGTTGTGCTTTTCAAGTAGAAAACACTATATATAGTCAGACGCAAAGATATTTCATGATTAAAATTTGCCTTAAAATTGTTTCAATTTTTTTGTATTTGTATTTTTGTATTTTGAATTAAAAGAAAATAAATAATAATAGATTATTACTATTAATTATAGTCAGAGATTTTGTTTTAAAAAAAATTCTCCATGAGATTTATCACACAATGAATTAAATTCTAAATATTAAGAAGTAATCTGAGTGTAGAAGCAAGTTTACTTTTTACATTATAAACAGCCGAGGAGATAATTCTTAAATAAGTACGTGACAAAATAATTAAATGATTTTACACTAATTCACACATTATGAAAAAAAATGTAAAAATTTTTTTCGCAATAATAATAATTCAAAATTCAATTTTAAACTACAATTATTATTTAAGAAATTTTTCATTGGAAGCTGGAAAAAAATTTTCTTTTGTTTCAAACTTCCTGCGGGAGAATAAGTCACGTTTGAATGTAAAAACTTACTTTTAAAAAACTTAGTTAATTACTTTAAGAAACTTAATTAAGAAAGTATACACAAAGGAAACGAGTTTCCTAAAGAATTGTAATTATTAATTAAAAAAAAAAAAATCAAAAAAGAAAAATTATCCAATTATCCATTCTGCAAACTTCTCAAATTAAAAAAAAATTTTTTCGGAACATTTTTTAAATAATATTAATAGTAATAATAATAATAATAATTAAATTTATAAATAAAAAAGCTATTATTATTATTGAAAATTAAATTTTTCTACCATTTTTTATTATCGAAATTTTTTTTTCATTAAAAAAAAAAACGAAAAAATGTTACAAATTAGGATTTACAATTGTTAAATGTCAATATTGAAAATAAAAACTATTAAATCATTGCGTACGTAACGACCCAATTGCTTTTAATTTTCTCGCTCGTGCGGAACAAAATATTCCGAGGTGTCAAATAAAAAAATAAAAAAACCATGTACATTCCTCAAGGTCGCTAAAATCATTTTTTTTAAACTATAAAATTCTTTAATTGTTCACACGAGAGATTGGAATTTAAATTGTTTTTAACATTTTCATTAAGAGACACGACATATTAAAGATTAATTTTCATTTTTGCCTTTTTTACATTTTCAATTATTAAAAAAAAAGAATAAAATTCAAATTCATTGCAATCGAAATTTTTTCTATTATTTTTAGGAAAAAAACAACAAAATTTTCATTTTTAAAATATTAATTTTCAAAAATTTGGCTAAAAATTTTCACTTATTCGATTTGTTTTTCTTGTTTTTGACAGAAAAAAAATCGTTTTCATTGTCATTGAAAGTAAAAAATTAAAAACTTCCATTCAATGAATTTAAGACAAGAATGAATGGAATTAAAGTTTACTTTGAATCTAAAGACAAGTTTTTCCAAAGTTCTTGATGTAGTTTCTTTCTTTTTTGTGAATAATTTGTGTCGACAGTAATAAATCCATTTATTTTTATTCGAATATGTTTTACAAGGGCCGTATTGGATTATTGGATTATTTTCCGATGAGAAAATTTCATTAAAACTAATGGCAAACTTTGCTTTTTCGAGGTAAAAAAAAGAAAGGAAGAATCCAGCTTTATTTAAAGCACAGTCAACAATTAATCTTCATTTCACTTTACATTCTCATTGTCGGTTTAAAAGCTTTTTCAAGAAGATGACGTTTTTCATTTGAAAAATAATAATGCAGAATATTCATCTAACTCGTTCGAAATTGATGTTAATTTCGTCTATATGTATTTCAAAACACAAATTTGAAATTGAATTTTGCAAAAAAAATTTCAAATATAACAAAAAGCAGTTTTCCGTAATTATTTTTTGTTTCTAAATTAATTTATTAATATTTACGTAAACTGTGTTATTAATGTTAAATAATTTTATGAGAAATATTAAAATATGAATCGTCGTTTCTGGAAAAGTGGAACTAAAATTTCAGGTCAAAGTTATTTTGGAATTTTTTAAAAATAAACTTCAATATTTTTTTCAATTTTTTTTTCCTCCTTTTTTTTCACTTTCATCTTGAGTCAACATTCTTGAAACAAGATGAAGTAATTTTTTTCGCAAGTTCGATTTTTATTTTCAATTTAACTTTGATTAAAAGTTTAAAAGATTTTCATTTTCCGTGAATTAATTCAATTAAATCAAGTTCACTGGAGAAAAAAGTGAGATAACAATGTTAGTGTATATGTAGAATTTCTTTTCTTTTTTTTTTTTTGCTTTTATTTTTAGTTTTACGTTCAACGTGTGATTTCATTCAGTGATTTTCGATCGGGAACAAATATAGAATTGTCTATAGGTGTATTTTGTTGTATTTATATGTGACGCGACGCGAAGAAAGGTACCTAAGAAGCAAAAAATTATAGGTTATGTTTATGATTGTTTTACCTTGATTAAAGGATTATTTTTTATTTTGTAAAATGAAAAATAATTTTTATTGAATATTTTAGATATAAGAATAACTTAAAAATCATTATTTTGCATTGAAAGTTAATCCTCTTCATGCATTTTCACTTTCAAAATGACAAACATAACCTATAACTTTTTACTTCTTAGGTACCTTTCTTCGCGTCGCGTCACATATGTATTTTACTCTTGCAAGAGACTGTAAGCGAATGATGCAATTCTCGTCTTGTAAAGTGCCACCCTTTACGTCCCATTTCATTACATATCAAGGAACTTTTCTACTTTATACCCCTTTAAATTTACGAAATTATTTATCGATTTTGTTGAAAGTGAAAATCGAATAAGTGAAAATTGTTTCTATTTTTGATTTATCTAAAATAAATGTTTCTATTTTCATTTAAATTAATTAATTAATTTCAGTATAATTACAATTGGCTGCAAAATTAAAACATTAAAATTAACTTGTTAATTAACTAACAAAATAATTTTTTATTTTGTTAGTTAATTAAGAGTATTTTTACTCTTTAAATTAAAGAATACAATAATTTTTTTTATAAATGACTGAAATTTAATTATAAAAATAATCAATTATGATGAATAATAAATTCTATGTATTTAATTAAAAAATAAGTTGAATTACTTTGTTTTGTTAGAAAATTTTTTTTTTGTATTCATTCAATTATGCAACAACAACAAAGCAATGATTGTAAATTGTACATTCAATTACTACCATGCCATTTGTTTCAAATTATCACAACTCTATTGTGAATTCACATACAATTTTAATATCGAGAATATAGACGAAAGACTATTTCCGCAAAGATAAAAATACAACCATCCTATATATGGTCATAAAAAGTTTACATTTACAATAACACCCTCTTTTTTTTTATTTTAATATACACTGGAGCTTTTAAATTTTATTGACAAAACCTATCTGACGTATAAATCTAAAGTCTTTTTCTAAATTAACAAGTTTTTTCCCCATTCATAATGTCTCTATTTTGTACTAATTTAATTAAAAATATTGTTTCTTATAAAATTAGAATTAGAATTTTCGAAATAATTTTTTTTTCTTTTAATATTTATTTCTGTTTACTGCTGTAAATAAATTATTATTATTATTATTATTATTTGCATAATTTCAAATGTAAATACTTCCTTTCAAAAATATTCTGCTTTATGGATAAATATTTAAACAAATTTATATTATACGATTATTTATTCTATATGCTAATATTTATTTTTCTATAAATATGTCAAGAGTTGAATATTATTAGACAGTTATATAAATAATCATGTTCAATTTACTTTTTTTCTGTTGAAATTAAGCCAGTGGGCTTGATTAATTAAAAATTAAATTTTTATTTATTAATTCAATAATTGAAATTGATTTTTTCGAATTTTAAGTAAAAAAAAGTAAACGTGCTTATTCACGTGGTCAAGTGACTAATAATATAAATAAAAAATGGAGATTTAACGGGTGTATTTACCTCGTTTGAAGGGCGCGACATGCATGACTCTAAAAGGGACCAATTAGAAGGGCGGACTGTGAAACCGCCTCTCATGACACTTCGACGGCTTTTCAAAAGCAATTAGTTTTTTTCCACTCAGTCTCTTCTTTGTTTTTTAATATAAAATTCACTCCTCTGCCTCCTATGTCCTTTTTTTTCTAATTGTACAAAATTGTTTCACTTTGGAAAATTTTTTTCCTTCAAAAGAAAATTTTCCACTCTTTCTTCTTCTTCGAATAATTAAAAAATTGTAGGAAATTTTCCACTTAATAATATTCTCGATTAAAGAAATGATCTTGATATTGTGGTCAAGAAAACTTTATCTTCTTCTTCTTCTAAAAACAGAGTATTCACAATGAGCACCGGCGGCAAACTGGGCGAAGTTGAAGTCGAACTCGGGAGTTAAATGAGGAGAGTATTTCCAACCACCAAGAACCCCGGCGTCGGCGCCACGCGTCGCTCGATATTATACTTTCTGTCATTCGATCCATTCTGCGACTTAACATATAACTCATTTGTGAAACTTAAAACTCCCTTTGGTGACAATTCAGTTTTTTTTTTTCTGCAACGATAATCATCCACAGTGATATCAAAAAATGCATTATTAATATTCCAAAGAAATTGTCCGATTCTCAAATAAATAGCGTTATCTTTATTTTTAGTTTTGATAATTCTTCACTATTGTTGATCTGAGCAATTGATGAGATCTGCAAACTAACAGAAGTTTAAAGAAAGTTGAAAAAGTATTTTAAGTACATAATATATTTCTTTTATTTTAATAATATATATAAAAATATGTATTTCTATTATTTCGATTGTATTTTAGATTTTTAATTCTAAATATATAAATATTATGTACGATAAACAATTTTACTTTTATTATATTATATAAAAAAACCGCTTAAATTCAATTATAAAGAAATATCGGAATGAAACAATTATCCTTATTCCATGTGTTTTCAAATTATTTGAACTATCTCAAAAGTTTTTTAATTCTAAATCTGATATAATATAAATTTCCACGGAAATAATTAATATTGTTTTTAATAACGAGAAATTCGTATTTCTCTTTTGTGAAATATTGTTATATTTCAGAATTAATGAAAAATTTCCTTCAAATCAAGTTTGAAAATTAAAACAAAAATAAAATATTCACAGAAAGTTGAATTTAAAATGAAACATGAGCAAAAATTGCTATTTTCAAAATTTTTAAAATTCAACCAACAATAAATGTATAAATTAACAATTAATAGTATTAATTATTAATTACATATAAAAAATAATATCAAACAAAAATCGATTTAGTTTAGCAATTTTAAATTAACCTTCAACAAAAATTGGAATCAGTTTAACTATTTTCAATAATGTTAATGATTTACATTTATAATTAGAATAATTAACTGAAAATTAATGAATTTTAGATAAAAAGGAAATTTAAACTTGAATTAAAAGAAAATTGAGAAAAAAATTAAACGAATTAAATTTTCAACAGAAAAAAAATTAAATTAAGAAAAAGGAAAAATGACTTAGACTTTAAGTGACTTATTTCCTCGAGGACGGTGTTCCTATTGAAGAATAACTTGAACTTTTTGAGCAACTGCGTATAGATCGAGGAACTTTTGTCATTGTTGGTCTACGAAATTCCGAATTAAAATTCCTTGGTGTCGATAATGAATTATTAGAAGATTTCCTCTTCAAAAACGAATGATTGTCACAGTCACTTGAAGAACTAAAAAAAAGATATTATTTATTACTTTCTTTTATTTATTTTGCTAAGAAATTAAAATCATTGAAAATTTTTCTATCCAATGTAGTTTGTAATTTTCTTTCTTTAGATAAATTCTTACCGATGAAAAGAATTTAAGCTTCCTATTAAAGAATTTGGAGTTAATGTCGTCGAGGAATTTTGAACAAAAAGCATGTGTTTGTGAGACTCTTCCAAATCGTAAAATCTCTGTTCTAATAATTTTATTTCTTCTTCCACTTCTTGACACCGTTTTTCCGTATTTTTGTAAATATTACTCTTCCGATAAAATTCCTTTTTTGCGTGATTGTACTTTGCTTCCTAAAAAAAAAAATTTTTTTTTCAGAACTAATATATTAATATTTTTACATATCGTAAATACTTACAACAGTGCAAGTACGTTTACTATTTATCGCCCATTGTTGACTTTGAAAAGCACTTGCTTGTGAAATTTGCTCATGAAGATTTTCAATTGGTTCAAAGCAATGCTTCACCTCAGGACTCAGTGGTTCCACTAAAGGCATTGTTCGAATATTTTTCGTTTGACACTGTGGACATTTTTTGGTAACTAAATAAAAAAAAAGAACAAAAAATTAATAGGTTTAATTGAAAAATCAACGACCTGATGATAAAATTCTATCGAAGACCAAAAATGTTACAAATTAAAATCAAATGAAAATAATAATTATATTTCTATTAATGAATAAGAAGAGAATTTCTTACCAATTTGAACACATTTAGTACAAAAAATGTGACTGCAAAATGACAAGCAGAATGGAACTTTTGAATCTCGCATCAGAATGTAACAATTGTTACACCGAAGCCATTGTTTTGGTCCTAAATCTTCTGTTGACATGATGTTACCTTTGTTTTAATGTTTTAATAAATATATCCTTGGGGAAAAAGCACAAAATTAGCGATAAATTTTAAAGTTGACACTGTTCAACACTGTTGCACGTTTCAACGCGTTTGAATTTTTTTCCATATAAAATCAGAAATGGCGTCCTTGATTGTTGCGCCATCAAGCGGAAATATTCGGCAACAATTTCAAATTTATGCGGGAAAAGTCGCCATTGGCTGTGCGCTCCCCGCGTGAATTTAAAATAGTAAATGAGCCAATTTTTTGAGAATATGAAAAACATTTAGATAAATTAATTTAATAAATTAAAAGTCGGATTTTCTAATTAGGATAATAAATATCACTTTTAATTCTGAAGTAAATTGATTTATTTCGGATGCATTGCAACTGCAGTATTATAATAACATATTATATAATAATATTATTTATGTACCATATACTGATAGTTTGTTTTTCTTTCTTTTTTTTAATATATATATATTTTTAATGTAAATGCTAGGCCTCTGGATGAAACAAGTCCCTCGTCATCCACACCATTTTTTTTCCTTTTTGTATTAGTCGATTATTTAAAAAAAAAAACATTATGTAAAGTAATAACAATCATCGTAGTGTAAATATTTTTCTTAAAAAAAAGAGAGGAAAAAAAGAGGATTAAAATCCATTCCGGAATGTTTGATTTATTGTGAACTGATGAAGTAGCGGTAGACAACTGTCGCTAACACTCCGAGAAATATTGGAATCAGCCACGATCTCCAAGAACCACTATAATTTCCAATCATCATCATCATCACATCATCTTGCAGCAACTATTATTTATGTATCACATCAAAATATTTATCAAAAAAAAAAAATAAAATAAAAAAGTATTGAAAAGAAATTTTGAGACAGATTTTGTTAGTCCTGATCGAAGATTTACATTTAATTAGATGCTTTAGAATGTTAGCCAAAATAAATTGTAGACGTTTTCAGTTAATTCAACAAAAGTGGTGCAAAAACACAGTTAAATCGTAATGTGCAATTTTTTTTTTAATATTAATATTTTTCTATTAATTCAATTAACATACCTGGAGTCATCTTCTCCTGTATTTTCACTCGACCAATCTTTGCCACCCTTGTTAGATTCGTCAATTTTCTCTTCCTGAAATTATTTAAATTTAGAAACAAATAGAAAATAAACAAATAAATAATTATAATAAATAAAATAAATAAAAATAACTGTCAATATAATTACGTCTATAATTTCTCCAATTTTGTAGGGTTCCATCATTTGTCTAGCGTCACTTGAATGTCCAACATCCTCGAAACTTTCAGTTGCATCTCGTCCTGCTAGTTCCAAAAGAACTTCCTCTCCACCAGGATGCTTTTTTTACAAAAAAAAAAACATTAATTATCAGTTTATGAAGTTTACTAATAAATTATTTTTATCCTTTAGAAAAATAACTAAATAAATAATTTTATTGTTTCACGGTTATGAATATTTATAAAATACGTAAATGTTTTTAAAAAAGTGTTTTACAATTTATTAGTTCTTTTTTCTAAATATTTTGCTAGTGGAAATAAATATATTGTTATCTTTATGTTAATAGATTGATATTTTTTCTTTAAATTTTCCTCAATTATATTATTAACTAGTGACCTCTTATTAAGTTTGCAAATTGCAAGAAATGTAGAACAAATTGTGCACATTGAACTTATTTAGATAATAAACGAGTAAATTTCAAGTAAAGTCAACAATGAGGATTATTTTAGTTTACTTGTTTGTGATTACTGGAGATATTTACAGTACAAAGGTCATTGAAGAATCATAAGGCAAAGCCTCTTATCAAAAATTATAATATAACGTACGAGAAGGCAAAAACTTCTTTTATTATATATGAAATTAGTAAATTTCATTAAAAGAAAAAAAAAAGTTTCCTTTAGAAATTTAATATTATAATTTAATAAAATTAATCATATGTGAATAATGTATATAAATAATATATACATTTATTGACAGTAAATAATAAAATTAAAATCTATAAAATGAGAAGAAAAATGAGAAAATTCATGAGATTATAATCAAGATACATCCTTAATAAGGATGTGACGAAACAATGATTTTGATTACTATAAATTAAAGAAACTTAACGTGAAATATAAATGAGATGAAATAAATTGAAAGGAATGTCATTTTACCTCATTAAGGAATGCGGTCACGTTGTACACGTTATTGTGAATAATTAACCAAGTTTCCTTGCTATCATTGTATTTAGAAACTTCCTCTCGTGAAAATAATTTTGTTGCCGTGCTAGTAGAAGACGTTTCATTCGGAGTCATTTTTAAAATTGTAGATGATAGAAAAATATTTATGCACTTAAAACTCTTGTTCTTCAAATAAAGATTTTAAAAAATTAAATACAATAAATAAAATAATTGTTGTATAATAATTGCAAGAACGGTTTCACTTTCACTACTGCCTTTTAAAAAATGCTTGCAACTTTTTGAGGTTATGGCCAGTAACCTGAAGATAATCACTTGACGCACATTACGTGTCGTAATCGTGACAAGACAGCTGATTGGTCATTGTTACCACGCAATCTAAAAATTACAACAATTGATTGTAAAATTGTAATTTTGTTTATTACAATTATTGCCATCATTTACAATTGAATTTCTAGTTATTTATAAATTAATAATTAATAATTTACAAATTTGAACATTCAAAGTTATTAGAAAATAAATTTTTTAAGAAAAAAACAGGAAATAATTTTTATGTTGGTCATAATTTATTGTCCGAGAATGTTACCAAGATTCCTAGGGATATCGAACATAATCGATTCGAACGAAATCGATATTTTGACAGATAAACATAACCAAAAAAAAGTTTCGCAAAGGAAAAAAAGTAAGTTTATCATTTCTTTATTAATTGTATCTTTTTTCTCTATTTTACTGCAAAAATTCATTATATAACCAAAGGATATATCTTTTTTAGGTATAATTATGAGTTCAAATGATGAAACATCGGCAAGATCGTGGACGAAAGAGGAAAGGAGGAAGCTTTTAGAATTAGTGAAAATATACGGTCATACAAATTACGACAGAATTGCACTGGAATTTCCAAATAAATCGCCATTAGGAATAAAAGCGAAAATAAATAAATATCTATCACTTTCAAAATCATTAAAGCCAGGCTCAGTGGATCCTCTCGATTTTTGGTTGTATTCATTTTTTCAACCAGATGAACATTCATTAATTTCTCGTGCATTATTATATATTCAATTATTTGAAAATCATCCTCCAACTGATGAATCAGACGGTATTCAATTCGACACAATTTATGGATTACTTCATCGATTAACATTAGGACATCCACCAAATAATATTTCGCCTAAAACATTTGATGCATTTGACAAAGAAATGGTGAAAGCAATTGAATTTGTTGCCTGTAAAAGTGAAAAAGAAGTACTCACTTATCTCAGTACTTTGAATATAAAGAAGAAACCGACAAAAGATTATACAAGAAAGACGAGTTAATAACAAGGAAAGAATGTTTTTCATTTATTTCGGAATATATTGTATAAAATTTCGAAACAAAGGTACAGAATTATTTATTAATTATATATGACTGATATTTTATAAGATTCGAATTTTCGAAGTAAACCTTGTTTTTTCTTAAATATAATTTGTATTTAGAAAAACTAGGAAACAAATAAAAGTAATTTAAGATAAAATTGAATTTTTCTAACCTGGAAAGAAAATTTGGAACCTTGAATTTTTTGCTTTTTACGCTACTGTTTAAAGAAATTATTTTCCACCAATCACAATTCGAAATACTGCGCAGCAGACGAAAATACGACACAAAAACATGCAACACAATCACACCTACTGTGTCTATAGCACTTAGCAGCGTGTGGTACAAGTCGCTTTTATTAAAAATAGTTTATAAAGACTGTTAAAAGTCTTGAGAAAACAATTTTCTTCCGTCTCAATATTTTTTAAAAGGTTCATTTTTAAAAAAAATCATGTCTGCTTCTCCGATTGCAAGGCAAGTTACGCAAAATCAAAACATCCCTTTGACGAAGAGAGTCGTCATTGATGATGCTAATCAGTTACCTGCTGATTATTCCTCAACACCAGGAGGTACACTTTATTCCACAACCCCAGGAGGTGAGTCAAGAAGAAAAAAAAATTTAAAAAATAATTATTCAGTATATTTTACAATCGTTAAAAATGTTTTATTACATCAGTGAAATATTGAGTGAATCTTATTTTTATCAATCTCAGCACGTGTTGAATATTTATCTCTAGAGACGAGTGTGTCTTTGTTTTTTTTTCTTTTTTTTTCTCTTAATCCGGTGTTAATAACCTTATCAAGTGTCTAAGAGGATTTCTCTTATTAAAAAAATCGCGATTGAATTTATATTATCAAAAAAGAAAAAATTTGCAGAGATTTTTTTTCTTTTTCTATATAATATATGTATTTTCCTTTGTTTAGTAACGTGGCTTTTGTTTTTCCTTTTTGTTTCCGATAAGAGAGTATGACTCTTCAAGGAGTTTTAAAGGCATTATTCCTGTAGATTATTTATAGAATTTGACTGTATTTCTACCTTGGCTAATTTAATTTTATAAACATTTGAATATTCAATTAGATTTGTTTTGAAATATTCTACTTTTTTGGAATATTTCCAATTGTTGTATAATATTTTAACAATTACGATTAAATATTTTTCGAATATAGTAATTTCAAATAGTTTCTTTTTTATTTTATCTTTCCAATTAGATTAGAAAAAAAAAGAAATTATGTAATAACGTCAGCGAAAAAGAAGAATTATTAACAATGAAAAAAACGATCTTAATAATTAATATATTTCGTATGATAAAAAATTTTAATTTATACTTTTTTTGCAACATTTAACATAACAAAAATCATTCCAGTATTTATAGTTTTATTAATTAAATAAAGATATCAACAGGTGTGGATAGAGAACATGTAGCCTTGACCTAAGTGTCACACGTGGTTTTTACGAAGTAAACAAAAAATAATTACCCAATCGAAAAGAATAATTTCTCAAACTTTTTCACCTCTCCAAAAGAAAAAAGGGGGAAAAGTCACCAAATTTTTTGGTCAACAGTTTAAAATATTGAAAACAAAAAAAATTCATTTCTTCATACAAAAGACCTCGAAAAAGAAAATATCGATGAAATATTTTGTTTACGATATTCTAACGCAATAAACCGCATTCTATGAGCAATAAACTTGTTTTCTAATATTTTTGTTCTTATGCAAAAACAAGAAAAATAACAATCCTTGCAAAATTCTTTTTTTACGCTGCAATTTAAATTATTTAAATTACTTAAATTTCGAAATAATTTTTATTTAGTTAATTAAACTTTGATAAAATAAAAGACAGTGGAAAATTACTAATATTTAAGTAGTCCAAGTTTTACGAAATTTGAATTTAAAAAAAAATGTTATCCAAGGTCAAAGACAATTTATATGTATTATGTAACTGATTAAAAAAAATACGCAGTATGAACGAAAGTTTAATGACCCATAAAATAGAAAATTATTTTATCCATTCATTCGTTTAGTGGAGAAAAAAAATTTTGTTTAATTAAATAAAGAAATGCAATTCATCCGAATATTTCACAGTATTTTGAATATTTTTTTTTTTAAATCTTATCTCAATTATGGAAATGAGATTCACCTCAGAATCATTACTTTTCCTTAAAAGAATTCTTGTTATGACAAACAAATAATAAAGATTTGAAAATACGATTTATTATGAATTTAGAATAAAATTAATGATTAAATAATATTGGATTTTAAATGATAATAAAAATTTTTTTAGAACACTTTACTTGAATAATTATGAGATTATATTTTCTACAGGTACCCGTATCGTTTACGATCGTGCCTTCTTGATGACATTGCGAAATTCTCCAATTTCAAGAACACCACCTTCAAATTTGACTAACATACCTGTTGATATTCAGAAAAATCAACCGACAATTACTACCGTTGCTACAATACCAGTGCAAATTTCTAATGGACCTGCATCTGCCACTAAAGGTTATCAATTAAATTCTGAAAAAGAAAATTACAAATATCAATATTTTTATTTTATAATTCAATATTTCCAAAAATTCTATAATTAAAAAACTCTTTTTCTTATTTTATTACAGAGTCTCCAACAAAGAACACTGCCAAAGGTTCGTTTTTTTCATAAAAAAAATATTCTTGAATTTACGTTTGTAAATTATGACAAACAAAATTGAAAGATAATTTAGTAATTTATTGTTATTTTTTCAATTTGCAGAGATTCCTGTAATTGATGAGACATCTGAGCAATTTCAAATGGATATGTAAAAGACAAATTGTGCCAATTGTGATTCAGACGATATATTAAAATTAGCCCTTTAAGAATTATAAACAAAATTTTTTGATCGGCTATATTTAATTCTCCTGACACTATTGGCGAAATAATGAAATCAATTTCGTTTTTTGTCAATATACATATTATATATACACGCAATACCAACTATTTTGCCATATTAAACTCAGAGTCCAATTATAATATTATAAAAAAAATAAAATAACGAAAAAAATACTACCTCAGGTAGATGTGAATTATAATATCACGAGAGAGGAGAATTTTTGACAAACGTTTGGAAACTTGTACAAAAAAAAAACAATAAAATCGGCTCAAATTTACCCAAAGAGACTTTATCGAAATTCTTGAATATAACATTACTTTGTAGTTTGCTACTTAAGGGTATATTAATTACAAAATAAAATGTGTTTTATATAATTCGGCTTTGTTTTTTATTTGTAGAAAGTATTTTTTCTTTCAGATTATTATTAAAATAATCACATTATTATAACAATGGTTATGTTTTTTTTATTTTTTGGGAAAAGAAATAATTTAACGAGAATAATAAATGTGATACTATTTTGTTTATTCATTTAATTTACGTATTATTTAATTTAAAATTATAAAATCAACGCTTGAAAACAAATTTATTACATATAACACAATAAAGACCAGGTTTTATAACGAAACTATTCTCTGCAATTAATTAATTAATCAATCAATCAATCAATCAATTATTAAATCTATTACACGTTGATGTATTTTAAATAGAAATATCGAATTTCTACAATTAAACGAATAATCCTCTTTTCTTCTTTGTCATTGATTTATATCAAAAGACGGAAAATTCATCATTATATAATATATTACAAAATACGTTCATTCAATCTCTATTGGGATTAGAAAAAGACCCTGGTAAACATGCTGTTATAAACGCCCCTGTGAATAATAATAGAATAATTATCTTAAATGCAACGAAACTAAAGCATTGCAAAAAAAAATAATTAATGAAAAAATGGACCATATACAGAAGTGACAAGTAATAATAAGTTTTCATCTCACTCTCAACCTTCTCTGGGCTTCATTTTTTTCAACCATGAGAATAAAATACAATTAACATATTGTTTTTGACGATTTCGTTATTATAAATCAAAAGATTCGATTTCGTCATTTTTAATACGCAAAAGCTAATTACAACTCGTTTTTAATTATTAATATATATTACAATGGTTCCCCTACACTCACATAACTTGTCACTCCAAGTTATTTTTATCACTACATTCATGATCGGTAAAAGTTTAACAAAAAAAAAAAAAAAAAATAGAAATTCCCCTTTAAAAAGATGATATTTCTAATGTACAATTAATTGTGACTATTACAATAATCGCAATATACGAGTATATAAATTTGCGATTTCGATTAATTTCACATCTTTTTAAAGGGAAAGGGGTAATTTTTTTATCCGTGACAGAATTTTATTTTCTCTCCCCTTACATATCAGGGCGAATAATTTTTTTTTAATTTCTGTTTTTTTTTCTATAAAAAGAATTATTTTTTTATTTATATATGCAAATAAAAAAAAATTCGTCGCTGATAATTAAGTTCTACTTAATCAGTGATAAAATTAAAACTTTGGATATGCTCTTCAAGTCAAAGTTTCTAGGCAGTTTTCATGTTATTTTTTTTTCCTAGCGAGAAATAATAAATTATAAATTATTAATTATCATAATCATTAAATCCTAATGTAACAACGTTGAAATAAAAGAAAAAAAAATTATATATAAAAATGTCACCTATTGAGTTAGTATCGACAAAAATTTGGTGTGTAGCAAAAAAAAAAAATATTTTTTTCATTGACTTCTCTCTAAAGAAAAAAACCTTTAGGATCTTTTAGGAAAAATTATTTTTTTCCTAAAAGAAACAATGTTTTTTCTTTGAAACATGAAAATCGTTTTTCTTATGGTAAAAATATTTTTTTCTTTTTCGAGAAACGAAAAATATGAGATTTTTTTTACAAAAACATTCAAATCGTTTTTTTTTTCAATATTCACAAACGATTTAAAGTTTTTTTTTTTGTTTTTTAAATCGATTTTTGTGCTAAGTGTAAAACATTTTGCGCTAAACTAGCAGAGATGCCTATTTTGACAAAATTTTTGTTTTTGTCCGTTGTTACGTCTTGTTACGAACAATTAATGAACACTTGAGTAGAAATCTTACACGCTTTCTTAAATCGTAAAACGCTTCATACAAAATTTTTTTTTTGTAACATTAATTCGCAACGAACACACAGAAATTTGGTAGTATCTGAAACTGTTTTTTTTTTCATTTTTCATTCAGTCCCGTACACACAACATCAATTAATAAATCCAAATTCAAATCTCAAAAGGCGATGCGAATTGCAGTATGATTATTCGGCATTATTAATTACTATTAGTATTATTATTATTATTATTATTATATATTAATAATTATTATTAATAATATTATATTAAACACCATCAATGTTTCTTTTTTCGAAAATTATTTTTTTTCTACTCTTTCTGAGTCTTTACTTTTCTCACAAAGAAATTAAAAAAAGTTACTATATAACAATCCAATTTTTTCACAGATACGATTATAAAAAATTTAATTTCTCACTTAATTTTCAGACGTACGACTTAAAAAATATTTGAAGATCTAAAAGTTCGAAATTCACATTTTTCTCAAGAATTCAAAGCGTTTAATTTGAAAACGTTTAAATGGAAACTTTTTATTAATTTATAGAAAATTTTTAAAACACCTAATAAAAAATTTGTAACTTAATTTAATTATTTTAATTTAAAAAACGTTTTAGAATATAATAAGAATTTCATTTCTATGTAATTTAAAGAAGAAAAATTTTCCATTCGTTTAAATTTAAACGCCTTAAAATTGTCCTGCGAAATATTGAAAGGCGCTTTTAATTAGACAACATTTGCACATACTTGAATAGAAATAACAAATAATTTACAAATGTTTTATATTGAAAGCTTTATCGAACTTTTGCAAACACTTTCTTTTTTTCAAATCGATTCAATGGAAAACTTTTAGATCTTCAAAGGGGGGCAATTCGCATCTCCACTCTTTAAATTCATCTCTCATATTTAATATTCGACACTGAGATTAATAGTTACAAGACTTTTATAATACGGTTACGTTAAACTAATTGATTTGGGAGCCATGGTGTTCTCTCAGGAAAAGAAATAAAAATAAAATTGATCCTAAAAAAATTTTTTTTCTTTGATATTTAAAAATTTCAAACCCTTATAAAACAAATATTATCGACAATTTAATTTTTTAAATATTTTAAATTCAAATGAAATTGAGATTTGTGGAATTTAATTTAGAATCCGTATCTGAACCGTTAAAAAGCTAAAACTAAATTCTATGCACATTTTTTTCTTTACTGTCATTTACAAAAAAAAATAATTGAAGTTTTGAATTTCTAGATAACATCTCTTCATCTATATCAGTGCCTTAAAAAAATGTTCACTACCTGTGTTATTTGTGTATTGGATAAAAAAGTGGTTTTTGCATTAGAAAAATTCAAGAAATTTGAACTATACGGTGCACGTCAAGATACAGTTTCTTTTTCTTTTAATTTAATCTAAAGCCGTGCTTAAATCAAAGAACACTATCAATAATATAATACAAGTATACAAGAGGATAGATTTAAGCACGACGTTAATTAAACTTCTTTTTTTAAATACAAAAAAATAAGAAAAAAAAAAAACTCGACTAGGATTCGAAAAAAGAACACAAGTATTTCATTACCAAAAATAATTCATATTTAGCTAAATAGAAAAATATATTCAGCTAAATAAAAATACTAATAGTAATAATAATATAATAATAATAATAATAATAATAATAATAATAATAATAATAATAATAATATAATAATAATAATAATAATAATAATAATAATAATAATAATAATGATAATAATATAAATAAATAAAAAAAAAGAGAAAAAAGTACATCAAAAACTAAATTTCTTAATGAGGCATTTTGTCATCTTATTTATAAATGTTTCTCACTTTCACAAGTCATTTTATTTTTATTAAAACAGAGTATCAAGTTCTTACAATATTCATTCGAAATTAAATACAGGAAATTAACATTTTATGTACATTTCCAATTTATTCGATTATATTTCAATATCAACGATAAGCAATATATTAATATATATTTCACGTGCAGAAAAAAAATATATATACACAGAGAATCATAACTCTCTCAATAAAGAAAAAAAAAGGGAAGCAAAAAAATTCTCAACCCCCCTCCAAAAAAATATTTAACAATATTTAAAAAAAAAATTCATTAAAAAAAATGCAAAAAAATCTTAATTTAATTATTAAAAATAATAATTCAAGATTAATAAAAGAACAAATCGTAAAAAAAATGCATTCGCGATATTAAACCTCATTTAATCTCTCTATGTTAACTCGGAAAATAGAAACTTCTAATAACTATAAAAAAAAAACCCCTCCCTCTAAAAAAAACGAATGCAGTAAGTACCTGCCTCAGAAAAAAAGAACTAAATTCAACATCAACAATCGTTTTCAATAAATAAACTTAATATATAATAATATATAATAATAGAGATAAAAAATCGAATGTTATTAATTAATTGACAATTTAATTTAAATTAGTT
Source organism: Leptopilina clavipes (assembly GCA_001855655.1). NCBI lineage: Eukaryota > Metazoa > Arthropoda > Insecta > Hymenoptera > Figitidae > Leptopilina > Leptopilina clavipes. The sequence goes on from JUFY01033654.1 coordinate 55,600, forward strand.
CAATTAATTAATCGAGTCATGATCCAAATTAATAAAAATAGTATATCGTTAAAAAGAAAGTAACATTTAAAAAAAATAAGATGACAATTTTTCAAAGTCATTAAAAACAAACAAGAAAAAAAAATATATATATATGTATATAGAAAACAAAAGAAAAGAATTCTCAAACCCTATATAATCAGAAATTCGTCTAAAGATCCGATCATTCGAGAAATTCACTTTTCCTGTGGTCGATTTATCGGTTATAGTTGTTCATCATTCGGAGGCCATTGACCCGTGTGATTCCAATCCCAATCTTTGCCTTTGGGACGAAATTTACTTGTATTATTATTACTGCTGGTACTACTGGTACTGCTACTACTGCTACTTGCAGAATTATGCCAGTCACGGTGAAAAAATTTCTTCTTAAAATGATGTCTCTCAGGATCGGGTTGTTGACGTTGATATTTCAATGGTACCGAGGGTCCATTTAATGTTGCACCATTCACTGAATTAAGACGATGAGGACTGTGTGGCGATGGTGTTCGCGGTGGACCAAGTGCCTCATCAGGCGATGGTACAACTGGAGGCGGTCCCAAAACAACACTATCAGAACCTAATCCACTGTCGGGACTTGTATTAACACCCTCCGTTGATCTTCTCCTCTTATCCAATTCCGTTGAGGCAAATGCAACCAAACGATCGAATCCAGAACTAATTCTATCCTGCCAATCCGTCTCTCCATCTAAAAAACAAAAACAAACAAAAATTATATCACACTTTCAATTTTATTTCTTTTCCTCTTCATCATTTTTTTTTTTTTTTTTTTAATGCGAGAATTCAAAAAGGGTTAAAAATAATTTCAACATGAATTAAACGTAGAATTTATCTCCAAACAATAAATTCTATCAAATTTTCCTTTTATTTCTTCAAATTACTTTTCATAATTTTTAATTTTACTTATTTATGATAATTATACAAGTTCTCTTTATAATAATAATAATAATTATTATTATAAATATTATTATTTATAATTATTATGTAATTAAAATACTAATTTTTGCATTTATTGAATACATGAGGAAGTACATTAAAAATTTCTATCCCAAATTTCTAAAAGTGACACAAAAATCTTAAAAAAGGACTAGTTTTACGAAACTTGCTACCATGCAAACATGCAACACCTTCAAACCACTAAATGAAGAGTAGTTTTTAAAATTATTAATTATTAATTAATTACGTGCAATTTTCTTACCAAATTATTGTTCCACTTCTGTGACTGAATTTTTTTTTTTGTAGATTAATTGAAAAAAAAATAATAGTAAATGAAGAATTACATTAAAGTCAAAAAAATTCATTTTACAATGATAAAATTCTTTTCAAAAAACAATTCTTAAGTACCTTCGTATTTAATGGTCAATTAATTATTATTATCTTATAATTATATTTTTAATTAATTCAAATTTTATTCAACAGTTTTCAAAATAATAATGTAATTCTTCATTTGCAAAAAAAAAATTCAAATTTTCAGCTGCATCATATTTTTTTTTGCTATAATTTTCAGTTGAACATGAAAACAACTTATTTGCAAATAAAACAAAATAATAAATTAACAATTCAACGTTGAGAGATCGACTAAGATTTGAAATACTCTTTTTTCCATTATTAATTCTTTTTTTTTCGTTTGTTTTTTATTCTGCCTGTGTATGTTGTGTGATGAGTGAATTTTGAAGAAGAAAAAAAATCGAGAATTAAATTAAATAATTTCAAAATGTTGATGTTTAATGGTGAACGACGAAAGTTTTTTTTTTTTTGTGACGGAGAAATAATTTCGACAACCCCTGCGGGACAACTCACCACATTAACCACGAAACAACCAAAAGGCAGCCAATATTTTCAGTGTATTCTTTTCATTCTCGCCCCCTTCGGTTTTTGTGCGGTCTCGAATCTCGAAATAAAAATAGCTTCGGGACTTGTGAGGGAGATCGAGTGTGTGACAGAGAGCTAACCAACAAACAGCTACAGTGCATCTAGTAAATATATTAACAATGTGAAAAATAAATATAAATAAAATAACGATAATATAAAAAACCAACAAAAAAAATGTTCTATCGCCAATAAGCAAAAAAGAGATAAAACAAATAAAAAACAACATAAAGGAGAAACTAGTGCAACATTCATTTACAAAGTGAGCACAGCAGAAAGAGAACAAGATTTTTTTCATTACAAAAGATAGGAAACAAAAAATTACTAAAATCAGATTCTCTATTTCTAAAAAAAATTTTAGTATAAAAAGATAAATAGAAAGAAAAAAGAAAATAAAGAATTCTATGTATAGGAATAGGGGACTTCTAATAAATTACGTATACACAAAAAGAAAATAAATTATATATATATATAATAAAATTAAGATCAAAATCATGCAATCTCTCAATTAAAATAATTGTAAACTTAATATTCGATTTTTAAGTTAAAAAAATAATTTTAAATGATTGACTCACCATCATCACCATTGCCGTTCCGTTGTCGTTGGGTCATGTGCGGCTCATCAACAAGAGGCGTTGAGGTATTAGAATGAGGTTCGACAAGTGGACTCAAAGGTGCTCCGCTCGTGCTAACGGAAGAAACTGCCGATTCTGTTTTCAATACCGTCGACGACTGCGACGTCGTTGGAATATTATTGCAATTACTACTATTTGAGTAACTCGAGTACGGATGATACCTAAAATAAAACAAACAAAAAAATACAGTAATCAACAATAATTAATTACTTCTGCTAAATAAATATTAAAAAAATAATTTTTTAATTAAAAATTCAAAATTAAAATTATTTAAAATTACCTTCGGCTATTATTCGCGGAACTTTGATCATTTTTAATATTACTATTTTGATTGTTAATAATTCTCGCGTGCAGGGATGCGGCAAGGCCCTCCACAGGCAAACCGTCTCGATTTGAAGATGCTTGATTCGAATGATGGGACGAACTCGTGTGAGATTGTGTGAGTGGTGGCGTGGGATTATCCGAAAAGTACGATTCATGATAAGGCTTCATATCAGCTCTTGGAAGTTGTACCGGTGTATACCTACAAATAACAAAGAAATAAATAATCGCAATTTAGTAAAATTGTAACTAAAAATACAGAATGTTCTTTTCTGTCAAAATCGATAAAAAAAGTTAATTCATTCAAAAGAAGAAAAATTCTGTCAGTTAAATTAGAAAGAAAAATTTTAAATTTTAAATTGAATTAACGAACCTCTGTGGTTGACTAGAGGGGGTGAACAAAACGGAAGATCGTGACGTTGTTGGTGTTGGCGTTGACACTGATGTCGATGTTGGCGCATAACTGGCGACATGTGCCAAAGTCGCCAATCCAGTGTCACCTTCTGCACTAGCCGGTCGACTTATCGGCGAATAAACAGTCTCCGGTCTCATTAGTACACTCATATCAACCGCAGCATTTATAATAGCCTGATTCGATATTTCCAAAGTCCTCTCGATTTCACCGCTAACTAAATCGCCAATTGTTCTTGTTCCCAATAATCCACTCGTTCCGGAAATAATTCGATTCTCATGATTCGATTGTCGTGTGTTGTCAAGTGTCGACCTTTCCGTCGTGGGCAAATGTGACGTTAAACGTTCCTGTGATAAATGACGACGAAGCGCCAATTTCGCTGGCGAAACCTTTCGAACAAATTAAAATGCAATTATACATTTCAATTCAATTAAATAAATTTTCTGAGAAGTTTAACGAAAAATATACTATTTATTTGTAACGTAACGATAAAAAAAATTCATAACAAACCTGGGTATAATCTGGAGCAGTCACATTTGCAGGTAGAGCCATTCGTTTCCTATCAGGCTCATTTTGTTGCATCTGTTGCATTTGAATTTGTTGCTGTTGTTTATTGCGATTTTGTTGATCCTCATTCAAAACACTGGTAATAATGCTCTTTAGTCGATCCTCAAAATTTGCGACTCTAGGCGGTTCTTGAATTCGACTCGTTGATTCTTTACACACTTGCGATTGTATTTGCGTTGAAGTTGATGAAAAACTCAAAGTAGCTTGAGGTAATCTTGTTCGCGTATTATTGCTGTTATTAATATTGTTGTTGTTGATATTACTACTACTACTACTACTATTACTAATATTATTACTACTATTATTATTAACAGGATTAACACTCGATTTACTCGGAATTCTACCAGCTTCAATCTGTCGTCCAGTTTCAAGAATTTTTTGTGCCAAAATTTCTGGATTATTCTCCTGTATTTTTCCAATATCGGGAACATCGGGCCAATCTTGAGATCGAGATCTGCTCTCGCGACTTTTTCGCGATGGAGGATTTTTACTGTTCTGTTGTTGCAATTGCTGCTGCTGTTGTTGTTGTTGTTGCTGCTGCTGCTGCTGTTGTTGTTGTTGCTGTTGTTGTTGTTGATGATGATGATGATTATGGTGGTGGTGATGATGATGATGACCTGACAAGTGTTTCACGTTCGAAGCATCTCTCTGTTGTTGTGCCAACGACGCCGATTGTTTTTCCGAACTTGTTCTTTCCAATACGTTCAATTCTTGTTCCAATTTCGATACCTGCAAAAAAAATTCCAGAATTTTAGAATTTTAGAATTTGATTTAAAAAAAAGAGCAAAAAACGAAAGTAAATATACCTGAGAGTGGAGTCTCTTTCTTTGGGACATGGTGGTGCAAATTTCTTTAAGTATATAGTCCTGAGTGAGCGGTTGTGGTGGCGTCGGAAGATTATTAGAACCATTGTTGAATTTTTCCTGCATTTCTTGATAACGTTGTGCAGTGACTTTCGCCTGTTCGGTTTCAATATTCGACACTTGCGCCTGGAGTTTACTGGCTTTATTTTGCAATTGTTTGTGTCGCAGGACAATTTCTTTGGCCTTGGCCAATAAATCTCCAGGCGATGTTGCATTTATTCCCAATTCGGTCATACGCGCTTTTAATAAAGCAACACTGTCATCGATCAAAACTTTAATTTGCTTCTCGAGTTGAGCGGCTCGCGATTGAAGTTTCGAATTACGTTCACGTTCCTTAGCAATGTCAGCGTTCACCGACGCTCGATACGTTGGCGTTTTCATTGAATCCAACATTTCCATGAATTGGTCCCTATGAGAGAAAAATAGAGAATTAATTAATTTTGCTAAATAAATTTTTTTAGACGATAAATTGGAATTTTCATTAACCTGTAGAGATCGAGAAGGATTTGTAGAGCGTAAGGAGTCGCGGCCGGGGCGGCAGGAATACTGAGTTCCTCATGCACGTTATTTGTATTCTGTTGAAGTGAAAGCGACAGTGAGGACAATTGTTGATCCACACAACCTGGCGCGGGGGGCGGTTTTTTTCCAAGTGCCTGTGGTGATGTACTGAGAAGCGTTTGACTATGAAGAAGATCAAGTCCCGAGATATTTATTGCTTTTTTCGGTTTTGTTTTCTTGACACCGCGTCCTCTTTGTCGGCCGCCACGGGCCGGTTGTCTCGTTATTCCATTACTAGCTTTACGATTTAATTTTCTACGCATTTTGTTTGGTTGACGACGTGTTTTCATTGATGGTTCGTCCAAATCCGAATCACTATTGGAGCCATGCGGTTCGGAATTATTTGGACTATCCAATTGCCTTGAAAGATCTCTCTTGGCACGTTCACCACGTTCATTTCTACTCGACATCCTATTACTATGGCTGGCAGTGTTACTTATCACAGAATCATTATTTTCTATGTCAGGCGCTCCCTGTTTATTTTTCAAACGATGAAAATAGCGCTCGAGTTTTGTCCGATCAATCACGTGAAGATAATAAGACACAGGTTTACCAGTCCAGGAAACTGATCCCTTTAATGGTGACATTTCGGATACGTGCATTATCGTTCCAATGTCTGAAATATTAGAAAAATTATTATTGAAAGAACATTGAATTTTTCTTTTTGTGTGGATAATTAATTTACCGCTGAGATTTCTGTCGGTTATCCTGAAATTCAACGGACAGAAGGATTTTGAAGAAACGATGCGTGCACCATCGCGCAAATCGGCGAATCTTTCTTTTAATTGATGATCAACATTTGGGCCGAATGCAAAATTATTTACAAATACAATTGTAGCTCCCGTAATGCTCTCTCGATGCTCGTCGGCTAAAAAGTCACCTTTCACCAAACGATATTCTCCGCAACGTTTGCCGTACCAATTGAGCCATTTTCGAAAATTTATTTCCATGCTCTAAAAAAAGCGAACGATATAATTATTTTGATGATGATGATGATAATAATAAATAGAATTCATTTTTGTTATCAATTGAATACCTGAGCGTATTTTGAAGGCACGTCTGCCCTTTCGACGCCGATGCAAATTTTACAAAATGTAGCCGCAGCCATTTGAAGGACAACTTGTCCAACTCCAGAGCCAAGATCAACGAAAACATCGTCTTCGGTGACGTCGATTTGATCGATCATTTGGCAAACGAGCTCATAACTTGTTTCTCCATAAACCTCGGGTGAAAATGGCTCGTAATTATTTAATTTGTCAGGTTCAATGACAGCTTGATTGTACGTTTGCTGAAGAATATGACGAAGAAGACTCCTAGTTGGCCTCTTATTTAACCGCTGTGACGGTAAACTCGTACCTTTTTCCTATTAAAAAAACAAAAAAAGATGAATTTCAATTCTAAAAAACTAGAAACTGAAAAAGTAAAATCTGTTTACTAATTAATTTCTTACCAATTGAACTAGACTGTCAATAGCCCTATTAAATCTATCACACAAGCTTTTCATACTCTCAAAATCGCGTGTGTCATAGTTGCAAAGAATATTATTTTCTAACGGCAGTTTTAAGTCAGGTAAATCCTCGCAGACCCATCGCATCGTCTCGACCACGTCCAAAGCACCATCGTGGCGATCCTGGTGAAAATATACCAAAAGTTTTTTTTATTAATTCCTCTCCAATGGACAATTTTTTTTTATTATTATTTTTACCTTTACTCTTTAAATTGTTTCATTTCAAAATCATTATAAAAAAAAATTACTAAACGGAAAAATTAAATCTACAGAATGAATGGAAATTTAGCAAAAAATTTTTTCTACAATAATGTAAATATTTCCCAAGTGAATCCTTGAATTTGAGTTATTCTATTTGAAAGTGTAAGAACGGCTTAACCTTGTTAGTCATGGAACTGATTGAATTATTAGGCTTAGGAAGATACGCGGGTATTTCATTCACTTTTTTTCCCGGCTTAACTACTATGTACTATTATTATTTACTTATTTTATTGAATTCGAATCTAGAGGTGGCAAAAAAAAATCTAATGTTCCTGAAATCAAGAATCTTCAAAACAAAACATTTCCATTGTTTTCCATTTAAATTTCCCAGGATTCTTGTCTCTGCTTGTCTCATTATGTGTTAAGAATATAAAGTTTTGTGAAACGAGAATATTACCGACAATTAGTTAAGCTTTTAAAATTCACTTTCTCTTTCTTCTCTCGTAGTCGAAAAATCCAGGGGACTCCGGAAAAGGTTGTAAATTATGAAAGATGAATGGTCATTTAAAGCCATGGGACTTTCTAATAAAAGGCAATATTTCGGTTTTCCGTAATAAAATTTAGCCATACAATGTAAAAAAAAAAGAAAGAAAAAAAATAGTTCCATTTGCAATTTTCTTTTTGAAAACATTTTTTTATTCTCTTTTTTTTCTCTCGCGAATTTTAATGAAAATATTCATAAAAATAAATTTTTCTATCAAGAAAAAATAGTTAAAAAAGAATCCACGATAAGTAGGTCATGTTAATTATTTCTGTATTTATGAATCTATTTTCGTCTATAACGAAAACTTCTGACAAAAACGCCAAAAAAGTTCGGCAAATTTCTTAATTTAGTGAAAAGAAAAAAAAAGTGGAAGAAAAAAAAACAAAATGGATATTTTTGCCGAAAGTGGAATGAACTCGAGTTTAAGAAACAGTTTCCAAACAACCCGAGAGATGTTTTTGTTGTTGATCTTAAGTTCTGCACTGATAAACATTAAATGGCGCGATTTCTAAAGGAATCAGCTGTGTATTGGTAAATGGCATGCGCAAGGATTTCGTGTCGTAGGTAACATGGCATTATTTTCTCATCTCCATTGGTTAAGAAGTCAAAATCTTCCCCACGGAGACAATCTCCATTTTCCAAAACAATCAACTCCATGACCGCCAACTTTCACGTATATATCTTTGCCCTACAATATTTCATTACGCGTACATTTTGTCTGCTTTCGTGTTTCAATTTGGAAAAGAGAGGGAGAGAAAGAAAAGAGAGCAAAAATAAAGAAAAAAAAGAATAAGAGTCTTGAAAATACTTACGGATCCTGAACCCGAGGTGAGGGGCCACTGATAAACGATAGGCTCCGCTCCGGCCGGGGAATGTAGTCGCAATTCCATGCTTTGACTTCCAGATCGAAATTGAAAAAACAAATTCAAAGAAGCCTCAGCACGTGACGTAACCACCACAGAATCCCGTTGTTGGCGTTTAGCGCGTTTTGCACTAGGACACTAACACCACGTAGACGACGCTCGCGGACACCCCCCCCCGC